>JAGFPH010003289.1:20533-37438 GCA_018207615.1 Philaenus spumarius | reverse complement strand
CAATTATCAATCCGAACAATGACGGAACAGGACAGGAGTCAATGAAAACAAATACTTTAAATGCACTGCCTGCTTTACTTTCACAAAAGAAAACATTTTACAACATAAGTTCAACATAATATAAACTAAAAGAAAATCTCCCCTTTTTTTTATACCAGACATGTCTGTTAAAAATACTCTAACACACTTAAAAGATTTACAATGCATTAAAATAAACTACAAAAACACATAAATGAAATTACTATACATGTAGGCCTATAAAGAACAGTTGTAGACCTTTTATATGTCCCTCGGTCGAATATTACCAAAATCATACTGATAAATTTAAAGTTAGGCTTACTTAAAAGATTTACAATCCATTAACATAAACTACAAAAACACATAAATGAAATTACTATACATGTAGGCCTATAAAGAAAAGTTGTCGACCTTTTATATGTCCCTCGGTCGAATATTACCAAAATCATACTGATAAATTTAAAGTTAAGCTTCATTTCCCCAAAGTACAGCTGAGTTAACACAAACCAAACACATCGTTGAAGAATTTAGTCCAATGATGTTATAAGAAGTAAATTTAAAAGATGTCACCTTAATTGGCATCACTTGGTTACTCGTCGAAAACAAAGGTTGAGTCCACAAGTGTTCAAGCTGGGTAAGCTCGGCAGCTTAACTAAAGCTCCTGTTGAAATTACGAAGCACAGAAAGCAAAAGTCTCTTGAGTTGCCAAAACTCCAGAATACCACTACAGGTGAAATGTCGCAGCGGATGAAAACGAAACTCCAGGAATGTCGAATCCCTGTATTTAACAGGTTAATAAAAGATAATAATTGTTCTAAGATTCTTTTACAACATATGAACATCTTTTGAACACAAAGCAAAATACATATACATATATATATAGCCTAGGGCTAAAATGAGTACCCTCTTATGGGTTTGCTTTACAAAAATAATTTCTACTAAATAGTTCAAATTAAAATAAACAATTAGTTTCTCCTTTCTTTCTTTACGAATTGGTTTTCTTAAGTTTAATACAACAAAACAAGATATCGATACAATTTTCCAATTTTACTAACCCATGTGGTTTTTATATGTGTCTTAACATGTTGGTGAGCCTACACTAATATCAAAATTCATGTATCATAGAATATCACTGTAACCTTTTTCATTAAAAGCAAGGTTTTCTCCCTTTATGTTAGGCCTATTACAGAAAGCTTAAAGAATGAAAATAAATTCTTTGTTTCCCCTTTCTAAATTTACTCTACTTAGGCTTGTTAACTGACGCCACTTTGCTCCGGCTCTGACTGGTTAAATTACTTACATACTTAGCTTATGGCTGACAAAATTAATTTACAATATTCTCTATCCTCAGAAATGCACAAATATACCTTAACTATACATTAACAGTTAAATGAACTCATATTATTATTGAAATCTTAATTACAATTTACAACAGATCACTTACCATGTGAAATGGGGTTATCCCAACTAAAAATGAAGTTGGCCTCTTCATAATTAAAAGACGGCGAGATCAGTGCAATTAAAGTATTCAATAGACAAAATAACATAACTGAAAACTATTTACAAAAACGTTACACACTTTAAACGACATTTTGTCGGCCTCCCACAACTACTCCAGTTTAGACAATTAGCACTGAAATCTATTAACAAATTTATGTCTGTCCTCAATGAGATACATTTTTAGAAGAAGGAGAAAACGTAACCGACGCTACCCCTCCCCTAGTTCGGGTGCAGTTACCCGAAACCTTTCAAAACGGAATAAATGAAACTAACGGGACCAAGATGGAGCCAAATTCAAATGTACATTCGGTCTTACGTATTATTTAAACATACCAAAGGAAAACAATCTTTGAATTATAACATATGTGTTGTAAACTAAAACCTTCTTTTTTTTATTAAGGAAAACTAAAATCAGAAAGCGTGAAACGAAACGGAAACTTCAATTACTAAACAAAATTAATTAATCATGCCCACTGTCCACTGGAATGAGAAATAAAACAACTTACTGCTCTTAACCAGCCCTTCTAGTTAAAAACATTTCCCACAGAGAGCGCACCCTCCCTAATTTCTCTTATACCATTTGGTCAGAGTGACGGTAATTCTCATTACCGGCACAGTATGACGGTAGTCAGAGAAAAGAGTGATTATGTTTGGCTAAAATTGTGTCTATATAATACATTTACCCTTCAACCTATTTCTTTGCTGCTTTAGAAAATAAACGCTCAGAGGGAACGGAAGTACCCACCATTGTTAAATATTTAAATTTATTTTGGGAATTGGATCTTAATGTCGTTCCAAATCTCCAACGGGTTCTCGTTTAGTCTTCCAACTGGACTTCACAAGTAAACGAACAGTTCATCAGTAATTGCGTCTTCAGATTGTGATGTCTTCCAACTGCGGTGAAATAATTTATGATGGTCCTTCCAGAGAGAAAAGCTGTCTTCCTATTGTTCACAATTATTGTCAGAATCGGAATCTAAAGAATAATCAACTTGTACTTTCCTTTTTATTAGGTCTTTTATTTTCGTAACGACATTTCCACAAGCTATTGGGTCTGTAAAATGCATTTTTTTTAAACCTTGGATCCATGATGGTAGCAGTAGCGAGGGGTGTAACTTGTTCTATCGCCCCCATTCTTTTACTAATGTCTTTAAGGAGTTGTACTTGTACTTCCTTAGCTAAAGGTTCCTCAACAACCTGGGCTTTAGTACTGGATATTAGGAAATGAACCAAGGGTATAACCTTGTTACTCGTACAATACTTGTCCCCTGATAATTCTTTAGTCGCAGCTTCCAGTGGTTGCAAAATTTGTATAGGGGAAGGTCCTCTAGTATGGGAGAGCTAAGCTTTTTTGAAAATTAAAAAATTTTCAAAGGCTAAATCAAAATAAAATTTACAATAAAATAAACTTTAAAGTGTTAGAAAAAGAACCTGTCAAGGATAATGTCTAATCAGGTTGATACCAGATGTTTTGCTCATTTGAAAACTCCCCAACAATTTGCTCATTTCTGTAGTTGGAGGGTTGTGTATGGGACACCATGTAGAAGTTACGAAATAAGTTCAAATCCAACTTTCTACAATTAAACATATTATTATAAACATATTGTAAAACATTATAGTAAATATTAACAATTAACCTAAAAATCCAAAATAAAAATTACTAAAAAATGTTAACGTTTTATGTAAAAAAATATGTCATCACAAATGTTTCTTTATTATAGCCTACACACTTTGGTAAACAAATGAACATGGTGAGAAATAAGCAATTATTGTTTACAAAATGATTTAACTATTGTTTAACTATACATATATCACATTTGTAATACAGACAATCTTCAACATCTGCGCAATTCTCGTGGGACCAACCCAGGCACTTACTACATTGTATCCAGTCTTCTTCAAAGTTTTCTCCACAAATTAGGCAGTTGGTGACTTCTTTGGTTTCATTTTTTACTTGCTTGGTTGACACTTGATTGGTTTCAGTCTTAAACTCATCAAATTTAAGTTTTTTTATCGCGTCGTAAGATGATGATTGTTTTTTTGTTATGATGTTAAGATTTCTTTTACGTCCACATTGGCCTGTAGCTTTCTTTCCTTTGGTAATATTCAGCATTTTATTCTTCAGTTTTTCTTCTCGCAACAACCTTTTTGATTCCGCAAGCTTTTGTTTCTCTTCCTTTTCTTTTTTCTTCCCTTCAAGTTGGCTTTTGAATGGAGTAGAAGTTAAAATTTCACTCTTCTCCCCACGGTTATGACGAGCAAAATATCTTGTACTGGAACTACTGGGCAGTGGAGAAATAGTTTCCAGGATGTTTTGACACTCTGAATTTCCAGAATTCTGGGATTTATCAATTGATATGGCCGATAGCTCAAATATCCTATCTGCAGAGGAGGTACTAGGTAAAGAGATGGTAGGGAAAGATTCAGGTAGAGGCCTTCCAGGAGGTGGCTCAAGTGTCATGTTGGGTGTAGGTAAGGTTCTGGTGGGTGAAAAGTCAGGTAAGGACATGGCAGAAGACGGTCCAGGAGACCGATTGTTGGACTCTTCCTGATCTGCCCCATCAAGACTGTTGTTAGTTGAAGGGGCGAAATCCAAATCACTGAAAACATTTGGATTCAGCGGGAAAATACCAGTGCACGCAAAGCCTGATTTTGCCAGCTCCATCCTGCAAATTTTTGCTACTAATCCAGCAATATCTTTCAAAGAGATCTTCATCTTGTTATATGATGCATCCACAAAGAACAAGCTTCGTGATAGGCATTTTTAAAAGGCTTCATCACAGATCGGTCAAGGGGCTGAAGCTTGTGGGACGTGTGTGGAGGAAGGCTTAGCATATGGATGTTGTGTTGTTTTGCAAAAGATATTACTTCCAGGTCCTTATGGCTTGCATGGTCATCCAGTATGAGAAGGACAGGGTCTTCTTTTGTTGGGTTTATTCGTTCCACGAACAGATTAAGCCACTTGAGGAAACCATCCTTCGTAATCCAACCGCTTGGCTGGCCATCTAAAATACTTCCTGTAGGTGCGTCTTTCTTAAGATCGTTTTCCATTCTCACTCGTGGGAAGACAAACAACGGAGGCACGAAGACGTCCCCAGTAGCATTAATGGACAATAGAATTGTTACATTTCTTCCTCTTTCAGCAGAAATCAATCTTGCTACCTGCTTCTTGCCTTTAACTGACATCACTTTCAGTCTATTGGTATGGACACATGAAACACCGGTTTCATCAGCGTTGAAGATTTTTAAGGGCTGAAGTTGAATTTCACCATGAGATACGTAAGCATTCTGAAAAATCTATCAACTTGCTCTTTGTTGAAACCTGCTGCTCTCTGCAAACTTGTCGATTGCGCTGTCCTAAGGCAAATATATGCATTTCTTGTCATAAAGTCGTAGTAAAAATTCTTACCGGCCATCTTTTTTGTTTGATTAAACCTATGTTTAATTTTAAGTTTTTCAGCAAATTGATATGCAAGTTTTAAAAACTCTGTTTTGTTTAATGGCATCAGCTGACTGTCCAGGTTTTTTACATGGTCATGTAAGATTCGCTCTTGTTCGTCGCTAAACGTTTTAGGAAATGCTTTTGAATTCCGTAACGAGGGTTTCATTATTACTTCTACCCCCTTCATTTAAACTTTTATGTCTTCGCTCAATTGTACTTTTCGGCACAGAAAAACGTTCGCCTGCAACTCTCAGCGACATTTCCCTAGCTTAACTTGTTCTAAAGCTTTCTTCAAATCATCCTCTTCCCATTTCTGTCTTTGATTAGGCCTCATCATCTCGCCTGCGAATAAAAAAAACCCGTTACCATATTGTCTTATTACTCTTTTGTCAACAATCTCTACTTCCATTAAATAAATAAATAGTTATTTCAGCAATTTATTATAGCTAAATATGATTTATTAATTTATGTTAAGTAGGGATTGTCAAAACATAAAATATCAATATTGAACCTACTCTACCTAATTAAGAAATGCACCAAAACCACCTAATTTGTGCATTTCAATACTGTCCCATAAAACCCTCAACGCGCCTGTCCTATACAACCGGACTGTAAAGCAACGCAACATTCACTTTCAAGGGCAAACTACCAATCCGATTGGGAAGAATCGTGAGAAACATATTTCCAATAACTCTGAGTTACTACCAAGACAATAAAAACATTTATATACTTACTTATGATGGAGGTGGGATGGTCTAAAGTTATCTCCGTGCAGGAAAATCAGACGAAAAACCACTTAAACACTCACTACAAGAGAATGTGTTATGAAACAAATCCAATATGGCTAGGGCTGGTTTCTAGCATCTTTGCGCTCACGGCAATACCGCTGTAGGTGCTGCCCGTTGCGTCGATTGGCCGAAACACCGCCTGTCCCATACAACATGCTGTCCCGTACTAGAGTACCTTCCCCTAATACATGTTTGTTGTAATGGATGACTCAGAAGCAGTGAGCATTGACGATGTGTTTTTGTGTTGAAAAATTATTTCATTTATAATACTGGGAAGCTCCAGCAACCTCTGAACCATGTAGTAAGTACTGTTCCATCTGATGGAAACATCTTGAATTAATTTGGTCTCTTTATTTGTAGCTTTCCTCAATGCATTACTTACTAGCAATGCAGCTTTGCTAAAACCATGTTACAATATTTTTGATTTTAACAATAATTTTTTGCAACTCAGAGCATTGAGATAATATGCTCTGAGCAAGCAAATTCAGAGTGTGGGCAAAGCAAGGTATATGTTCTTTTTACCACATGCCAATTCAACGGTTTTCACCATATTTGATGCTTTGTCTGTCAACACTGCCGACACCTTATCCATATTTACTCCCCACTCATTACACGTCGTTGTAAGTAGTTCAGAAATGTTTTCTGCAGTATGATGCTCATCAGATTGATAAACACCAAGAGTAACTGAATTAAATTCAGTACCTATACCGAAATGAGCTGTAACACCTAAAAAACACCTCATTCTCATCTTATCTGACCACATATCTGTAGTTAAAATTTCATTTTAAATATCGCCAACTTTTCTTTGAACATTGAGGATAGAACTTCGTATTTGTTATCAACCATCGAGTTAAAGTTGTTTTACTAGGTAGTTTTTATTGAGGTGTGATAGTCTTAATTAAATAGCGGAAGCCTTTATTTTCAACCAAACTAAAAGTTTGGTTATCTTTACAAATTATATAAATTAATGCATTGTTTAATTTTAATGTCTTATTGCTACTGGAAGAAAATGCATAGATTTCTTCGAAACTGGATTGAATGGATCTTAGTCGTTTTATTGGAATCAGAACTTTTGGGTCTATGTCTGGGAATATATTGTGAAAATTTTTCACTTATTTCGTTAGCCATATCCAAAGATACATTTAAGTTTGCAGAAGACTGTGTAGATGTACTCGCAGTCGATGCTGCTGTATGTTATAGTATTTCTATTTTCCCGTAGTCCCTTTAGATTTAAGATTTAGTCCAAGAAAAACAGACTTGTGAATACTTTTAAGGTGTCTTGACAAATTTGTCGTCCGCTTGATTTGATGATCTTGCCCACACAGGTTACACTTTGAAGCATTTGTTTTCCCTTCAATTTTGTCGTAAAACCTCCAAACATCATTTTTCTTCGGAGGTACCATGGTCAATCTGAAAACAGAAAAAAAATTTAATTAGTATTAGTAACATGCAACGTGAGGCGTTTGAAAATTACATATAAAATAAAATTTTATAAAATAAAAATTTTTTTTAAATGGGTTAGCAAAATTTAAGTTCAAGTAAAAAAAATACCCAAATATTTAATAAATAAATACAATGAAGTGTAAGTATATTGCTTAAAAGATTGTTTACTTTATTAATTTATATTATTATTATCAATCACGATACTTAATTCACCAAAAATAAACAATATCAAAAATCTAACTTCAAAATATGGTTTGTGTACATCTACTATGTTACTTACACATCATCTTGTCGTAGCGGAGGTACTCTTATTTTCAATAATAAAATTCTTCGTGAGATTCCCCAGCATCGTATATACAGTCCAGCGGAAAAACATATATCTATTCACCGAGAAACTTCTTGGCCCTCAAAAGGGCCAACTCTCTATGCAAAACCAACTTCATACGAAACCACCAACAAAAATCTTCACTTAAGTTTTTGGCCCTCAAAAGGGCCAACTTCAGTCAGCGTCATGCGATTTTCCCGTAAATGCCTTTTACGGGAAATCTCGCCTTAACTTCCTCAGAGCTTCACTCTAATACAGCGGTTCCCAGGGGGGTCGCGGGCCGTTCGGAAAGGGGTCGCGAGATGTATACCAATAATGTTGAACTATGTACTTAAACTTAGACGGCCATCGGGAATTTTAAATTAAATAACTTTGTACATTTACAAAATATCAATATATTTTACAGATTTTGTCAAAACAAAACAGAATCATTTAGTAATTTTGATATGTAATTGTTAATACATTTCTAAGTAAAAAAGACTTCTTTAGTGAGAAACATGGGCCTGTTTTTGTCAACAAGTTTGTTAAAATTTGGCTTAGTTTTAGATACACATACAATAAGGTCGTCTTCTACGTCCAGTCGATTTCTTGCCTTGGTTTTAATGTTGACCAATGTAGAAAATCCGAGTTCGCAGAGGTAGGATGTTGCAAAGGGCATGATGATTCTCAGAGCCACTGATGTTAAGCTTGGATACTCAGCTCTTCTTTGTAGCCAGAACTTGTCAACATCTTGGGTGCTGAAGGACAGTTGCAAAGTCTTGTCACATGATAGCTCGATGAGTTTGTCATGAATCAGTGGGTTTAAGTCTGCCTCGTTCACAGCCTACTCGTTGAAGGGGTTAAGCACCCAGTTCCAACCGGTGTGTTGATCCTCGGGAATGTAGCTAAGGATCTGCTCTTGTAGACCTTGCAAGTGAGTAGTAACCAGTTTGGACAGGTTGTCAATGTCGGGATGGTATTCATCGCTTCGATCAAGGGATGTGATAAGCTCATTTGTCAGTTCAAAGTTTTCAAATATATTCTTCTCAACCCTGGTTGACCAAGTGGCTAATTTCCTTAAAAACGAATTGACTTTGTCTTGTGCAAAAAGTATGGTTTTGTCTCTTCCCTGCAAGGAAACGTTGAGATCGTTCAGATGATGAAATATGTCCGCTAAATAAGCAAGTTTTAACAGCCATTCATTGTCACTCAAAAAACCGGCAAGGTCTTTGTTTGCAACTTGAAAGAATACCTTAAGCTCAGAGCGCAAAGCGAACACTCGAGAAAACACCTTCCCTCGTGACAGCCACCTTGCCTCTGTGTGAAGCAAGAGGCATTTGTACTGTGCCTCCATTTCTTCGCATAACTGTGATAACAGTCGACACTGTAATGGCCGGCTTTTTACAAAATTAACTAACTTAACAGTTTCGTTCAACACTGTTTTTAGCTCAGTGGGCATGACCTTGGTAGCTAATGCCTGGCGATGCAGAAAACAATGAACCCAATTGGCATTAGGCATGACATTTTTCATCCGTCTCACGAAACCGCTGTCTTTCCCAGTCATTGCTTTGGCACCATCACTGCAGATTGAAATACACTTTTGAAAGTCAATTTGAAGCGAATCGGTTGCAGACATGAACATTTTAAACATTTCCTCACCTGTTGCGTGGTCAGGCAAAGGTTTGCAAAATAAAATGTCTTCCTCCACACTACCGTCACCCTCAAAGCGAACAAAGCACATAAACTGCGCCAAACTCGACACGTCCGTAGACTCGTCAACTTGAATGGAAAAGTACTCACTTTTCTGCAACTTTGTTTTCAACTGATCCTTTATGTCTTGAGCCATCTCGGTAATACGCCACCCCACCGAGTAGTTCGACAGAGGGATGGTTGAAAGCTTCTTAGCTGCATCTGGGCTGATCATAGTTGAAACCATATCCTGAGCAGCAGGTAGAATGAGCTCTTCAGCAATCGTGTGTGGTTTACCTTTCTTTGCTATTCGTAAAGCCACTTGATACGATGCTAGCAAAGCACTTTTGCTCATATTATTTCCACTTAACTGAACTACTGAATTTTTCTGGTAATCTAAAGCAGTTAACTTACGTTCAAAAAAATCTGCTGGCTTATCTTTAACACTGGGATGTTTACTTTCTAAATGGCGAATCATCTTGGAAGGTTTCATACTCTCGGCCGATAACAACTCGCTGCAAATAACACACTGTGGCCGATTTCCGAGCACCGTAAATCCATACTTAATATAACTGTCACTATACTTTCTCACCTTTACCCTCTTCTGTTCATGATCATCATGAGAAGTCGAAGGACCTGCACGCTTAACAAACTTATCCATAGTTAGAACAAAATCAAACAATACGTGAGCGAACAAAACACAAGACACGTACGTTCTCGAACCACTGCTCAACTCGAACTGGGCTGGGCTGGATGCTTTCCACCCCTCCACTGCCTCTGCCATAGCTAGCCCCACCTTCTTCCCCCCCCCCACAGACACCTGCGCTCTCTCAGCCCCTCGCTGCTCACAACGATGCACGTTATTTTTAGGGGGTCGGTTAAAACGTATGGGCTAAAATGGGTCGCGGAAAGAAAAAGTTTGGGAACCGCTGCTCTAATACGTCCCCGGTCGGTATAACATCTGTCTGGCAAACGTAGGCACGTTTCGCCGCCAAGGACACGACGATATCGGCCGGCAATCATCCATAATCTACGTTTACTTTCCTCGGGAGTTGAGACCTCTTCTTCCGAGAAAGTCACTAGTATTATTTCCCCACAACTTTCTTAAGGACCGCTCCGACCACGCACTGCAGCTGCCTGGGAAGCGTAGACACGTTCTCCCGCCTAGGACACTGCGACATCACTGCGAACGGCTCCTTCACTTCCACCGTATAACTTCTCCCCGCCGACGAGACCTCGTCTTACAGGAAAGTTGTTCGGTTATCTCCCGCGAAACATCTGTCGTAATAACACAATAATCCCCAGTAAATTCAGTTCCCCGGTCACGTTATATATTTAGTGGCAAACGTAGAAACGTTTGCCGAACAAAAACTAAATATATCATCGCACAAACGGCCGAAACAGCAACTTCAAACTTTCTCGGCGTTGATCGCACTACGTCCGAGTAGGTTACAATCTCCCGCATAACTTCTGACGAAAATATTCTAAGTCCCCACGCGAACTTAAGAGCTAGCAACCGCTAACTTAAGAACGCGCCAACACTTCTCATCTTCACAGTGGTTCGGAACTCGGCAACTTTGCTTCATGGTAATTCGCCGAGTACGTTCCCGAGGTGTTACATTTCGCACCTAGATGTTACTTTTCGCTGGAGAACTGTATATATACGGGGGAAATAAGCCAAAATATTATCTGCGCTCACCGCCAGACCAAACAAACATCCAACTCTGGATTCACCAAGCGAACTCTCAAGCGAACAACAGCTCCTACCTAGACGCTGCCAAGCGAACTGAACTCGTCAACTCAACTGGAACGGATCCTACCTGGACTCCGCAGGCGAACATCGAGTGAACCTCACTCCGCAAGCAAACACCAAGTTGACAACCGAGCTACAGACCTTGGAACAACACGTTGGCCGGACCAATGCCTAGCTACGAGAGAATTGGCCATACAAGTGCCACGCCAACAACCGCCGAGAGAAGTGAAGCTAAGGGAGAGTCGCCGAGTTAGTGAGGAAATATTGCCGATCGCCAGGAAAAAGGACAAAAATATAAAAATTCAATTCTAAATTCAAAATAAGTCTTGTTCTTTCGACTATGCCAACTTCACAGCGCAATACAGCATGTACAAAGAAGACTGTTCGCGGAAAAGAGGCTAGTCCGGCTAGAACCTCGGGCTACGTGTCACCCGATACAACGTTAACGCTCTTCAAGCTTCACACGGTCCTTTTCAGGGCCGACACTAAAACGTAGTAGTCTCTATGATCCAAGGCATTGCAGTCGTCTTGGTGACCAGGTAGTGACGTTTTCCAACATATTCGGCCCTTTTCAGGACCAAATTAGCGAGGCTTCACCTCACCGCCCTTCAGGCCACCTTTCGAGGCTTCACCTCGCGCCCTTCAGGCCACAATTTCGGCCCTTATCAGGGGCGAGACAAATTAGAAACTTTTGCCGCCACGTCTGAGCTAGGTCATCATTTTTATTAAATTCATTAAAACCGGAGCGGCAACAAGTTGTTAGGTTGTGACGTTCACCCTATGACTGTTATAGCGGTATCTAACGTTGCTTGATGTTGTGCAATAGAATAACATCACTACTTTATTGAAGCCTAGTTTTTAATTTACTAAGTTAATTTACCTTTTATTATAAAAAATCTCGATTGGGGCACGTCTGACTGAGTTAGTACTTAATAGGTACTAAGTGAAATCGTGGTATAGAAATGATATTCCAAGTATTGTAGCGAACAATTTAAAACCCTTTACTGACCCATGTTAGTAGAAAATATACACATCTTAGATAAAATACAAAACATAAAAATTCATTAAAAATATAAAACTGAGCTCAGAAAAGACACAATTTAGTTATTTCAATCAACAAATCATTAATATTATAGGCAGATAAAAAGAAAATTTACTTTGTATATAAAAATGTTGTAAGCCCTATCTTAGGTAAAAAAGATTGAAATGTCCAAATATTCAATTTATATTAATTTTAAAACAACTATTCACTTATACTTGCGGTTTTTTATGTAGTTCAATTTTCCAAATGTTATTTTAGTTCACTTTATGCGCATTTAAAACATTGTTGAATAAAAAATCTATGTGCTCACTATAAATTCCACTCATTGTTCAAATAACCAACAAAAAACTCTTCTCTATCCTTCAAAATACTTATAAATCGTCCAAATAACAAATTAACCAAAAATAATCATTGATGGCCCAGAAATTCGCCGATTTCTGGTTAAAATACTTCTCTCGTCAAAACAGACCACCTTGACAAAAACAAGAACCCCTACCAAACCGTACACAAAATGGATATCAGCGCACTCTGCATTTGAAAAATTCTCCATCACAGATGAAATGTAAACAAGAACTAATGTTTACATGAAGCCTGGGCCATGTTTACAACAATGGCCTGGTTATTCATAATTGAACAATGTAAAATAACAGCTGATTGATAAATACATTACATTACAGCTGTTACGCATTACATTATGTTAATTTCCATTGTAATTCCTTTATCACAACTTTATCAGAGTGTTAAATGTAAATAAAGGAGTGTGCTCAGGAAAACTTTAATTTCTTTGTTATTATTTATCGTAGCCCAAAAAACTTTGTCTAAAAATGTTCATAAAACCTTTGCCATGCCATGTTTTGTTACACCTGTGAATTTACTATAAAATTTAAGGGTTTTGAGTTATTAAGCTTAGAAAACTTAGTACGGCCGCCATTTTGAAACCAGAAGTGATATTTATTAAAAACGTTTTTTAAATATTGGTCTTTGTTATACTAACAGGTGTGTAAAGTTTTAAGTTTATACCTTTCTCGACTTTGAAGGTAAAAATTTTGTAGTAAAAAGCACAGACAGACAGACGGTAAACTATGTGAGATAGGACTATGCTTTATTAGAAATTTCTTGTATATTTTGACTTGAAAAATCTGGTGAAGTTTGATCCTGTAATTATTGGACAACCTGTATAATGTTCATTGTGCCTTTTAAATTAACTACTTCCTCGTCTGTATTGGTCACATATGTCTCAAACAAAATTGATGTAACAACACTATTAATACACTGTTTCAAATATCAATGTAGGAAGTTTCCATTCTACAAAGTAAAAATGGTATTTCTGAAATTCCTGCCGTAAATCAGGAGATAAAATAGCCTAGATGCAGTGCCGGATCCAGCATATGTCACATGGGTGTTCCGAGGATGGGCCATGTTATATAATGGGTGGGCCAATCCTTGACGCTGTAGGATAAATAATTAATGTTTAAAATTGTTAACTTTACAGAATAATTCTATTAAAATTATAATATTATGGATGTATTATTAGTATTATTAAATATAGTGTAATCGATTACAGATGCAACCAAATTTTGATTGTAATTCCGATTTAATTTATGTTTCTATTGAGTATATATAGTTACTGTGTGTATTTTATTTACAGAAAATAAAGTCGTTATCAAACTTTACAATGTTGAAGCATCTTTTTATTTGCTATCAGAAAATTATAATAAACATGTTTTTACTTACTTTTAAAACAGATCTAATTCTTTGATTGTTGTGATTAATGGCAAAATCATCAATGACTCTTTGCAAGTCAATGTTCTATGTCAAAGTTCTTTCTATAGCAAGCTCAGACGTGCATCCGACATCGAAATTCTCAAGTACTTTTTTATCTTTCTCTTGATGATACCAGAATTATTGCGCTTTTCTGTTCGCAGAACCTCTCTGCACGTGGAATGTATTCCACCTTGTTGGCTCGTCCTGAATCATCCTATGAATCGGCAAAGAAAGCTGATTCTGGCATGCTTTTTAGAAGTTTTGTAAGCTTTGCCGAATGTTTAAAATTCCCTACAAGCTTTTTGGCTTTCTTTACTACGTTTGAAATTTTGACATTGTTCAAGAATCCATCTTTAACGAGAAGCTGTATAGTAATTGCCGCACAAGGAATGGCTTGGAAGAGGGACCACCCTAATGCTGCTGTTATATCAGTGCCATTGTCCCTTTCAACAAC
Organism: Philaenus spumarius; assembly: GCA_018207615.1. Classification (NCBI taxonomy): domain Eukaryota; kingdom Metazoa; phylum Arthropoda; class Insecta; order Hemiptera; family Aphrophoridae; genus Philaenus; species Philaenus spumarius. The sequence continues at coordinate 23,241 of JAGFPH010003289.1, read as the reverse complement.
CACCACTTTGTGAACAATATTCCAGTCTTCCAATACTTTAATTAAAAAGGATTTTAGGTTGTCTGTGGTATGGCTCACTTCTGTAAGTGGTGACCTTCAAACACCTATATGCCAGTCTAAGCACACCAAAATAGTATTAAAAGAAGTGTGCTGTAACAGCCATATAATCTTCTTTTACTTCCACAAATCCGTTGTGATTGCTATGTGTGAAGCATCTAATAACTGAGTTTTGGCTTTTTCAAGCACATCTTTGTACATGTCTGTTAGCATGTGATTGGACAATCTTTTTCTGGAAGGTAGGGTATACCACAGTTCAAGCTGCTCAACAAATTTCCTAAACCCTACATTCTCTACTACTGAGATGGGTTGAAAATCGAGGCATGCCATTTCAGCTAAATGTTTGTCGATTGAACTTTTTAGTTCTGTCTAGTACCTCGTGCAAGGTCTGTTGTTTTTGCTTTCTTAACTTGATAACTTTAGGGTATTTCGACATTTCTTAGAGTTGGCCAAGTGATACGGCAGAGCAAGACAAAAAGGGTATGAGAGAAACAACGGGAGACACCATGCCTTGTTTTGGAGCCTGTGAAGCCACTGGATCATCCGCATCTGAATTATCCCTCTCTACATTTATACTCGAGTTCAGGCCTAACTGACTATGAGTGATTGGCCTAAATGTTGTGTCTGTTGACATGATAGGCCTAAATGCTAGGCCTACTTAACTCTTCAACCTGACTCTGGCATGATAAGCTTGCATCCAAATCACTAGATAAATTTTTGTCAGTTTCAGCAGGCCTAGTTTCAGTTGTTTGCACTTTTTTCACGAATGAATCTAGGCACCAGTTAAGAGGTAGCACCAACTTTTGTTAAGTCATTATTATGCAAAGTACGCAAATCTTTAATTAGATTTGACGTTGTTTTAATTTTTCCACCTCTAGAAATTCCTTTATTGCAAATGATGCACCTTGCGATGTTACAATTATCATCATCAATTGTAAAATGCGGCGACACGTCCGGTGCCATCTTTCAAGTTAACTATTTATTAAATAAACAATTCACAAACTATAGTCAACTGCAGAAACACAATGAGGTAACAAACAAACAACAAACTAGTAATCAACCTCGCTTAAATTGTCATAATTTTAACTTGAACAACATTCATAACATAACCTATCAAATGCGAATTAAACACACAAACATAGTAGAGATGTGTCGGAAGTACTGTAATCAGTATTTTGTATTCGTTACTTTGCAGACACACAAAGTAATCGCTACTAACGGCTCGAAGTAACGGTTATGGCTACTCTATTACTTTAGTGCAGTGTAGATTCTCCAAATACTACGAATACACATTGTGAGACCAGTCTAGTACTGATAGCGCATGCGCAGTAGCCCCGGTAGCGGTGAAGTTGGAATGAAATGAAATGTAACGAGGAACCGTGGCAATCGGCATGTGCGAATTTATTTGCAGATATCAGTGGTGGCCGTGCTCGGAATTGAAATCGACATTCACACAATCGACTCGATGCCGATTCCAGTGCTGAGAATCGTTTGAATCGACTTTTGGAATGAAGAATCGACCCATCCCTACTTAGTATAAAATATAACTTAATCCTAGGTTATTAGCCCTCTACCTCAGTCTTTTAAGGAGTCACCAGTCTTTTTGTTGTTCTTATAATAAATTTAACAATAGAAGGAAATTTAAATGAGCTAATCACTCGTGTAGGGGAGGTGATCATAAAACTGATGGCAATTTTGAGGCAACACTTTTTGTAAATCTTTCCTTTCTGGAATGAGTATGGGTTGTTTGAACAAATCAGAATTGATCGTCTTGGTAGATCTTTATATACCTTCTGATTAAAGTTCAACTTTACTTCTATTTTTCCATCTGGCTTGTACAGGATGGCCCTTATATCATGCACTGTTGGATCTCCAAATTTTTTACCTGGTTGAATCCACTTTCTGGAGTCTGATTATGAAAATTTTCCACATCATTAATTTCACAACTTATATCAGAGTCTGAGTCTTGAGTAATTGTGAGAGTTTGTTAAATTGCAGGCTGTGAGAGATGGCTTAAATTAGGGGTTTTAGGGGTTACTCAAGGGATATAGCCCCTTTAGCTCTAGTTTAATTATAACCACTTTGTTACTGATTTATTCAAATTACCAATAATAAATGAATGGTCATTTGAGACATCCGGACTACTTTTGGCTAGACAATGTCTTTCTTTTCTGAATCATGTTCGTTTGATCTGACATGACAATTTTTTTCAGGTCTTCAGAGAATAGAAGACCATCTTCAGGTATTGTTCTCTTAAAACATGTCCCACAAAAAGGAAAGTTGAAAAGGGCATCCTTCGATTGATTTGCTTCGGTTTATCAATGTGTCTTACAATGTACTCCCAATGGTACTCTAGTTCATCAACTTTCTCTGGCCATCTCCATAGCTTGCCACTCTTTTGAATAGATGATACAACTGCTCAATTTTTTGTAATTGCTATAATCTTCCCAGGAAAAACACATCCTTCATAACTAAAAGCAACAAATTCTCCCACTATTCCTTTTACAGGAGACCATTCTTCATTGGAGCTTTGAAATTCAGCACTAGGTGTTATATTTCTAGAACTTTTACCAATATCTTCTATGTCACTAAAGCTTTCTAGACCGTTACTTGAATCTTCGTATAGAATGTTTACTTTTTTAACATTGTCT
>JAGFPH010003289.1:0-14440 GCA_018207615.1 Philaenus spumarius | reverse complement strand
GCAGTTAGTTAAGTTGAATTGTAAAGTTTAAATAATATTTATAATAGTGTGTTAAAACATCGTTTATAATTAAGTGTAGTGGTATTGTGTTTGTTAGTGCTATAGTGAAGAAATAAAATACGAGTAAGTACTTTACTAACTTTACTAATCAAATAAATTTAACTTTAGAAAATTTCTGTGTTAAGTTTCTTCTTTTTTAATTTACAATATAACATTAAAAATATTTTGCTATATCAAGTTATTAGATTTTAGTTATAATTTTTAAATCTTTATAGACCATTTTGCTATTTCAGGTTATTATATTTTAACTTATATTTTTAAAATCTTTATAGATCATTTTTAAATATCAATTATTTATTATTTAATTTAAACATATTTTAATATTGGTGTAGATATTTATTTTTACTATTTAGTTCAATATTACTTAACTAAGAGTTAGTAAAATGGATTTATTTGATGATTTTTCTTTATCGGATCTAATTGATGTATATATGACAGATCCTGTTGAGGGGGTTGAGTTTGCTGAAATTGCCGAGAATTGTAATTTACCGTCGCCCCCTAATACCCCATTAAGTGTTACTAATAATAATTCACCTGAACCGATTTTAGCACCGCCTTCGCCCTACGCTGATAAGCAATTAAACCCCCAACCGTGTTGTAGCCGAGACATACAACCAACGTCATTATACGAATTAATTGACCTGTACACGACAGATGCTATGAATGGTACTGAATACCCCGAAATCCCTGATGGTTTTAATTTACAGTCTCCCCCAAGTACCCCACTAAATGTTATAATTGATTCAACTGAATCAATTATAATTCCATCTTTATCCAATCCGTTAAGCCCTCAGCCCCATTGCAGCCGCGACATACCGCCACATTCTAATTCACCAGCAAGCCCACGACCATGCAGTAGTCGTGACACACAATTAGGCCAAGGTCAAGAGCCTTTTGAAACAATAAGTGATAGTTCTAGAAAATACAAAAAAATTAAAACCGATGCGAGAGAGCTAACATTAAAATTTAGAGAACCTACCGCAAATGAAAATTCAAATAAATGGTTACACGAAATGTTCAACTCTCTAGTAGAATATTTAAAACAGAATACAAATAACGATGACAGAGTCGGTCTTACAATAACAAATGCAGAAAAACCCGAACAAAGACCAATTGGTATTAGTATTCGTCGAGCGGACCAATTAAATACCGATGTAATTTTACAAACTGGAAAATATAGTGCAGAGTACTGAAAGTTTTTTCATAGATGGCCCGATGCACGTAAAAATGATATATGTTAAAATGCCTAAAGGTAGAGCTAGGGGCCGAATAGATTATACCAGCTCGTTCAGTGACTTTTGTAGAAAAAAGAAGGGTATAGTAGTAATAAACAATAATAATGACAGCTTATGTTTAAGCCGAGCGTTAGTTGTAGCCATTGCACACTCAAAAAGATTTAAATCAAGAAAATAAAAAATTTTATAATAGGGTTTTACACCGAAATATGAACACACAGCTTAATGAAGCTATTAGATTATGTGAAGCCGCTAACGTTGACCTAACTAATGGAGGCGGGATTGAACAAATAAGATTGTTTCAGCAATACCTTAGCAATTTTACCATTACTGTTTTCTCTGATAGAAGAGGATGAGAAACAATTTTTGAAGGTCCGGTTGGAAACACACCCCTAAACTTAATCTATGGTGATGAACATTACAATGTCATAACAACCCTGACAGCGACATTTACATCGTCTTATTATTGTCGCAGCTGCAAATTTACGTACAACACTAAAGCATTACACAGATGCCCAATGAAATGTCCTACATGCAATAATTCTCCTATATGCATAAAAAATGATAACATCACATGCCGAGAGTGTAACAGATTTTTTCAAAGTTGGGAATGCTTCAACAATCATTTATTACCTATATTTACCAAAAACCGTTCTACATGTGAAGTGATAAAATGTTGCCCTAGCTGTAATAAAACTTACAAATTGCTAAATAGGAAAACCGGACATGTCTGTAATGAAACCTATTGTAGCATATGCAAACAGTACAAACCCTCAGGCCATTTATGCCTTATGCGCCCAGAAAAACCCAGTTCAAAATCTGTAGAGAAGAATACATTTTTATTTATATTTTTCGATTTCGAATGTACACAAGATTCATATTTTCAAAATCAGAATAACATTTTTGAACACAAACCAAATTTTTGTGTAGCACAACAATCATGCCATCTCTGTATTAATACAAACAATGATGAAATGTGTACTACTTGCGGAATAAAACAGCACATCTTTAAGGGTGAAAATACTTTAGATGAATTCATGAAATATACAACTCTCCCAAGAACAAGTTTCTCGAAAACCGTATTATTAGCTCACAACATGAAAGGTTATGATGGCCAATTTATATTGAAATACATGGTTGAAGTATTAAAATGGACACCAGAAGTTATTATGAACGGGTCAAAAATACAATTGATTCAAAACAGTAATATCAAAATAATTGACTCCCTAAATTTCTTTAATACTAGTCTAAGCGCTCTTCCGAAAATGTTTTAATTAAATATTGACAACAAAGGATATTTCCCAAATTTTTTTAACAAAGCAGAAAATTGGGATTATATCGGTGATCTTCCCGCTCCCTCGGAATACGGATTTAATCATATGCATGAAAAAGACAGACAGGCTTTTCTTCAATGGTACGAAAACGAGAAATCCATCAACAATTACTTTAATTTCCAAGAAGAGTTGGAAAAATACTGCAAACAGGACGTAAACATCTTAAGAAACGCTTGTATAAAATTCCGAGAAATGTTTTTGAAGGAAACAAAAATAGATCCGTTACTAGAATCCGTGACGATTGCAAGTGAGTGCATGAAAACTTTTAGACGAAATTACCTCGCACAAAACAAAATCGGTATAATACCGACAGGTGGATACAGAATGGCAGACAAGCAGTCTCATGTGGCCTTGTGTTGGTTAACATGGTTAGAATATGATCAAAACATTAACATCCAACATTGTGGAAATGGTAGAGAAGTAAGGATCGGGAACTACAAAGTTGACGGGTATTATGAAAACGGAAACGAAAAAATCGTTTACGAATTTAATGGTTGTTTTTACCATGGCTGTCCCTTGTGTTTCAAAAACAGAGATAGTCCAATTCACAATAACCCACACGAAACCATGGCTCTAAGGTATGAACGGATACTACGTAAGAAAGAGTATTTGGAAAGTCACGGCTACAAGGTAATTGAAATGTGGGTGTGTGTTTTTAATATTAAAAAGTTGGAGCGACCGGAAATCAGTGAATATCTGCAAAGATCAAATAGTTTAGTCACCACACCTCTAGAACCACGTGACGCCTTTTTTGGAGGACGCACTAACACAACTAAACTCTTCCATCAGATTAATAAAGAAAATGGAGAAAAAATAAATTACCTCGATGTTTGCAGCCTATACCCCTGGGCATGTAAATATGGGAAATTTCCTATAGGACATATAACAATACTATTTTTTACTTTTATAAGGGTGCGTTTATGTCGGAGCTGCGACTAGCGATAAGAGCAGCGATGCCATTAGAGCCTAGACAATTAGTGCGTGTATTTCAATGGGTCTGTTTACTTTGGAGCTGCGCTTTAACTCTCTCTTGGGTCCCGACCAGCGATAGTAGCTGTGACAATGCTTCAGTCCTTTTTCTCAGCTAGTGTCGTTGGTCGTGCAAAGATGGATATTGAAAGTTTAGTGGCGGAAATATTTACGAGACCTGCGTTATGGGATAAATCGTACAAAAACCATCACAACAGGTTCGTTTTGGATAAGCTATGGCTTGAGGTGGCACAGGAATTAAACACAAAACGTAAGTAAACCATTTATTTCTTGACTACTGTACACTTGATTGTTACAAAAGTGCATGTAAGATCAGGAGTGTTTGTAGCTCTGTCATTACACTTCTTACAATGGATTTTTGCAAAAGTAAAGTTTGTACAGATTACGAATTTTCTTTGCTCTTTCATCAGGTCTGCCTGTGGAAGTTCGGTTTCTTACAGATATTGGTGGAACATGTTTGACTTCTTGCAGATTATGTTGCATTCCCTCTCGGTCTATTATTAAGTTATGCAATAAGCAAATACATTTTACAATGTAGTCAGCCAATTCAACAGAAGTTTGAATAGATGTTGCCAATAATCTCCACTTGGCAAACAGAATACCAAATGCGCATTCCACTGTTCTTCGAGCTCTTGATAGTCTGTAATTGTAATACGATTCGTCAGCCTGTAAAAAGTTGTCTCTGCTAAAAGGTTTCATCAAATGTGGCAGCAGTGGATATGCTTCATCCCCAATCATAACATAAGGTACGGTTATATTAGAATTTGGTAGAGGCTTATCATTAGGAATTTTGAGTTCTCCAGTTGACAACTTTAAAAACAAACCAGAGGATCTGAATGTACCACCATCACTCTGCTTCCCATAATTACCAACATCAATGCTCGTGAATTTATAATTAGCATCAACAAGTCCTTGTAAAACTATTGAAAAATGTTTTTTATAGTTAAAATACATAGAACCTGAATGTTCAGGGCAAAATATCTTCACATGTTTGCCGTCTATTGTGCCCATGCAGTTAGGGAAATTCCAAAGGTTGTAAAAATCGTCAGCAATTCTTTTGAAATCATTTTCATCAGGTATTTTCATGTGTTGTGGTTGCAGTACTTCCCATATGACTTGTACCACTTCAGCAATGATCTTTGATACAGTTGTAACTCCCATACGAAATGAAAATGCCAAACTCCTGAATGACTGTCCAGTTGATAAATATCTGAAATAGAAATACCTATATAAGTTCCTAATGTAATATAGATGTACAGGCATACTTACTAGTGACAATACATACTTCATTTGTCCCAGTAGAACTTAATGATTGATTTGGATTTTAAGTGTTATCAAACAAAAGCACATACGTAAGTTGTACGGTTCGGTTATGTAAGTTATCACATAAAAATATCTTGACATTATTTATATGTGATTGATTGATTCGTATATGTATTTATTTGTGAACCATGCGTATTGTTGTAAGCCCCTATGGTAGCCTACGTGTTGCTTATAATTGCTAGTAATTCTTTAATTACTATCCTAACATTATACTTCTTTTTCAGCAAATGCAGTTCGAAAAAAATGGAAAACTTTACTTGACAAGTTCAGGAATATCTTAGCATCTATTCCTAAACCCAAATCTGGTGCTGCACAGGACTTAAATGAATACACTGGGGAATGGAAATATTTTAAAAGTCTCCTTTTTTTAAAGGATCAATTCCAGGCAAGACCGATGAGTGGAAACCTTGGCAAGACCAATCCTGAACCCATTGTAGAGGACTCAAATGATGATGACGATACACAAGAATTCAATGCGGATGAGCCTTTAGAACAGTTTAATGTAGCATCCCCTGAACAAACAGTAAGTAGCATTGCATCTAGTTCTACATATAACACTGTTTTGGTTCGAAAGCGAAAATCTAAATTAGATGTAGGCAATGCACTTTTAGAAATAGAAAAAGAGAAACTCCAGTTTTTGCAACTAATATTCTTTTGACTGAACAAGCCAAGACAATACTCGATTTGTAAAGTTTTTTTGTAGTAGGCCTAACACATTTTAGTTTCTAAAATTAACAAATTGTATTTAATTTTGACAATAATACAAACAGTTCTTACCTCAATGTTAGCATTAATCGTTCCTCTACAGATATTGGTCTCCCATGGCAATTTTTCCACTTCTTTTCCAGGGACTGAGATATGCTTGATGATATATAGTCGAAGGTTTCGATTTGCATTCGCATATATTCCACGAATTTGTCCGGATGCTGTCGTAAATCCCTGTACAGATGATGGTACTCTCCATACTTATTTCTATCAACATTGATGGGATGAACACTGTAATTACGTTGTCTACATTCTAGTAAATAATAATTTACAGCACTTGAGGAAAAAAACTAAACTTTCTTCTTCAGAGTCACTCATCTTCAACCACTTGACACAGCGCTACTATCTCAGCTCCAACATAAACACTGTATGAGAGCAGAGAAATAATCACAGCTTGCATCGCTGCTCTTATCGCTAGTCGCAGCTCCGACATAAACGCACCCTAAAGGTCCCACGTTGTTGGGCCTAATTTTAACAATACTAATGCTTTTCCCCAAATTGTGGAGCCAATATTTTCAATAATCACTTAGGCTAATCTCATTCAGCAACTCATATAGCCTATAAGGTAATACAATTGAAACCTACTTAGCTCAGCCTCAATTATATTAACTTTTGAAATAAATACAAGTGTAATTTAACAAGATTTTGATTTAATACAATTAAAATTATTCATTTATTAATACAGAAGGTTTGTTATTTATTTGATACAATACATATGAAAAGAATTTGTTTTGTTTGATTTATCATAAAGAATATCTATTTCAAAATGTCTATTTCCGGTTTAGCTCAGTTCAGTATTTAAAAAAATTAAAATTCATAAAATAAAGTTCGTTTCATAACAAAAATCAATCATTTATTGGATTTAGTTTTTAATTCAAAATAATCTCGGGATAAGAGCACTCGTGCTGCTGTAATTATCCCAACCAAATATATAAGCATTCATAGGTTTCAAACGTGAAAGTTAACAATTAAGAAATGGCGTCATTAGGAATTGGATTAGAAAAGGTAGTTTTATTCTAATTAGTTTCCTTTAGGTATGGATTTTAATCAATGTTCATTTTAATACTTATCGTTTTTGGTGGTACACATTGGTAATTATATTGCGTTATTGCACTTTTGAATTCACTTTTTATAAAAATAATCGACGGCATCACTTTCTCAGTACATTATTTACATCCATCCACGCTTAGTTCTCAATTAAAACTGATTTGTCTTCTCTTTCAAAAAATGTAGATTGGTTCCTTTACTTCCGTCTTGTTAGGAATGCGGAAATGTATTCTCGTTCTTTGATTCGCCGGTAGCGTCCACGTGATGTTACGTCACACATTCCTTTGTATGGTTGGCATGGGTTACTCGTTCTGACGTAGAGGCTGTTTTCTAAAGATGGCCGCTTTGTCCTTTTTAAATAGTTTCGATAGTTTATATACCTAAAGTATTTCTTTGTCGATTAATACAATTGTGGAGTTGATTTTTTCTTGCGTTTAAAGCACAAAATTTATTTACTTGGAATATTTTTAATTTACCCAATCAAATAATTACTTCCTTTTCATATTTTGGTGTAAGTTGTACTACTGGTGTCATATGTTAAACTAATAATTAGTTTATTATTGTAATTATTATTGTAAATATTTTAATAGTAATAATAATCTACGGTTAATAATTGACTATAAACTATTTCATAAATATTTTCTTAAATTTAGAATATGTTCTATACATTGGATTATCGTGTTTTTGTTTATAATTTTTAATTACATGGTACATTATTAGTCTTTTACTTGACTCGTGTTTACAATGGTTTGATTGTCTACAAATATGGCTGACATCAAATAACTAAATACGTTTTTCAATCGCCTTGAGTTTTTGAATAGTGTCTTTGACAAATTTTACATAAATAATATAGTGTTTTTCTAATTTAGTGCCTGACTTTCATTTCTTCATGGGATTGTTACTGGTGTTTGTTTACATATTAACATATGGTTCTCTAGGCTATAATACTAGACTGTTATAAATGAGTGGTTCTTGTATTGCTGAGATTTGATACATTACAGACACCCGAAAATATCGTATGGAGAAAATTGTCCACAAAACTTAGACGAGTTGAATGTATAGTTAAAGTAACGATACTTCCTCCTACCAACTTGTACCATCCAGTACTACCAATCAAAATTCACAACAAATTGTACTTTCCACTCCGTATGACCTGTGTTGAAACATTTGACAATGACGAGTGCAATCATAATACGGAACAAAGATGTATAACGGGAACTTGAACACTGATGAAGTTAAAAAAGCAATAGAAAAAGGATATAAAATAATTAAAATTCACGAAATATGGCAGTACGATACAACACAATATGTCAGAGGAAACAGTGGTTTATTTACCAGTTACATTAATAAATTTCTGAAAATGAAGCAGGAAGCGTCGGGATGGCCAGCGTGGTGCCACACAGACGAAGACAAAGCTGACTACATAAGAAAATTCCAAGACCGAGAAGGTATTCTTTTAGGGCGTTGTCCAAACTAATGCTAACAGTTTCTGGGGTAAGTTTGGACAAAGAGAGAATTTGGACCAAACAACCTTCGTAAATTTAAGAGAAGAATTGCTATCTACTCTATCTAATCCCTGTGTAACCACAAAAGACATCCTGCCACTCAATGACGATATCATGGTCGTAAATTGGACGTATAAGGAAGAGTCTATAAGCCCATCGACCAAAGCCAGTGTTGTAATAGCAGCATATGTGACGGCCATTGCCAGACTAAAACTGTACTCGTACCTGGAAATTCTCGATCAACGTGTCCTATATTTTGACACAGATTCTGTAATATTCACTCAAAAGCCTGGAGAAACAGAGTTAGAAACTGGAGATTTTCTTGGAGACTTAACAGACGAAGTAGCTGAATACGGGCAAGGATCCTATGTAGAAACATTTGTCAGCGGTTGTCCAAAAAATTATGCGTATAGAGTACGAGTATAAGGGGAAGACAATTTTAAAACAGTATGTAAAGTAAAAGGCATTTCTTTAAATTACACCAATTCACAAAAAATAAATTTCGACAGCATAAAATCAATGATTCTGGAAAATAGCCCACAGCAAATTATTGTATCCGATCCACATAAAATATCTAGAGTAAAGCATTTTAATGTAGTAAGCCGGCCTGAAAATAAAACATACAGAACTGTTTATACAAAAAGGCGCAGGGTAGAAGATTTTAACACTGTACCCTTTGGATTCAAACGAGCTAGGCTGCAATAGAATTCTTTCTTAATTATATAGCGCGGGAGTAGGGAGTGTATTATGAAACCAATGTATATTATACACATTGTCTGCATTTATTCAATATGTATAAATTTGTCATAGTTATATTATAGCAGGTTTGTTAGAGTTCTTGTGAATTTCATACAACGTTGGTACGTGAACCAGAACGATAAACTTGGTAGAATATAGCTTTGAAAATAAGTATATTGATGTAGTAATACACAAGTATCCGAAACGTAAGTCGCTCAATAATATATACACAGCGTTAATAAATATATCTATTAATTATAATAATTTTAATAATTCCTTCTATATATATATATACTACAACATCCGTTAGTTATTTTTCTTAGTTTATCTCACAACAATATTCCAATGCATATAATCTACACTTCTATCAAGTCATAAAATTTGGGGATGGCTAATCTATAAATTATAAAATAAACAAGGATCTGTCAAATTTCTCTATTTATATAATGTGAGTGTATATAACGTTATTGTATCATATATCTATAAACAAAGTTTTATAATTTCTTGTATTTTAGATCAGTGTTTAAGTAATATTTTAGTGACAAAGTGTTTTTTCAAGTGACAAAACTTTGAGTGATTTAATATAAGTTTTATTTTGTAAAGATTTTGTGTATTTAATTATAAATTTTTACTTTGTAAATATTTTGTGTTTTTATAAATTTTGTAAATATTTTGTGTTTTTATTTTGTAAATATTTTGTGTGATTTAATATGTTTTTATTTTGTAAATATTTTGCGTGTTTTATTATATAAGTTTTATTTTGTAAATATCATCTGAATTACTCAATATATAAACTTTTAGTTATAGCTAGTTTTAATGCATGTTAGGTTAGTTGGGGAGTGATAACTATCGCCTCCTCGCGGTGATCCCTGGGTAACTTGAAAAAATGGCAAAACGGTAGCTACAAACGTTTTATATTTTACTCTAAAAATTAATGTATAATTTATATCTCCTGTGTGGTAAACATGTTTTACAGAACCAGAATCATAAGGGTTTAGATTTGTCATCTGTTTATTTCAAATCAGGTCATCGACTTAGTGACGTATTTGTTTTTAATAACAGCTTTGGCGTCAAGATATCAACGATAACAACTCTCAAAGTCCTAAACTGTATTACTCATCATGCCAATGTTCAGAGTTTTAGAAAGCAACCGTTTAGATATAAACCCCTAAATTCGAAAATAAGTAAACAGTTTTATCTGGTGCTTATGCGTGTGAGTTACGGATCAGTTTTCAAAGTTTGGTTTATCTGAAGTTAGTTGAGTTTGTTGTGGAAGTTAAGTTTAAGTTATATTTAAAAATTTATTTTATAAGTGTTTTAAAATAACTTTTGTAGTTTGCTTTAGTGTACCCGTGTTCAAATATAAGTAAGTACTTTATTATTAATCATTTAAATTAAACTTTAGAAAATATTCAAATCAACTTTATACATTTAACAAATTTTCATTTATTGCGCATAATTTATAAAACATTACTATCTTTTTTGGTTTAATATCTTTGATTTAGAAATATCTTTTGTATTCTTTTACCGATGATTTTTATTTCTCAGATTTAATTGACGAAGTCAAAATGTTAATTTAATGCGTACATTTCGAATACACAGTTAATCAGAATAAGAAATAATTACTATCACCACATATAAAATAACTAATTTATATTTATCAGGAGAAATCATTACATATAATAATATTACAAATACAAAATTTACATAATATCTAGAAGTTCCTCAACTTCATTATCAACAATAATGTCATTTTCCTCGGCACGTCCAGCGTATAGCCCACTTCCTGATTCATAGCCATCATAGCTATCGTATGTCCTTACGTCGTCGTTGAGGAGCCTTCTTAACAGAGCTTGGTGACGTATATTGTTTAGGGCTGTTATTCTCTTGATACCACCATCACAATTTGTAGCTATGTAAATCCGCCAAACATTTTCTTCACTACACGGAAACCTTATAACTAACTCCAATTTGACACGCATGTCAAACCTATGAATAACAATTTTATGCCTTAAACTATTTATAAAAACGTTCAAAGTTAACTTTTTCCCTCGAACTTTATATTTAGTAATTTCTAGATCTGTCACTAAAGCATTTATATCACTTCCTAGTATGAAATGTAACTGTCCCTTGATATGTCTTTTATATAAAACATTGTTTTCTTTCAACGGCAATACAAAGACGTGTCGCACCATTGCGGAGTTTAACTGGTCTCATATTCATAGGATATTACAATTTATACTAGTTTCCTAATGTAAATTTCATATTTACATAAGCTATCTGGCTAACATTTTATTTAAGATTAATAAGTCCACATTAATATTTACCATAAATAATTTAAATGCATATGTTTTATCTTCAGGATGATGCATTTCGGCAAATGGTGGGAGGAAGACCAGGCCCTTTTTGAGGCTCTTGCGGGTGTGGATGGTGGAGAATGGTGGATGGAGGACAGTGAGTTTTTCCAGGAATTGGCTGTTGGCGGGGAAATGGAAGAAGAAGGAGAAGACTTGGAGGCTAGACACCTCCAGGAAGACAAAAAGCAAAAACTGGCCTATTCCTCCGACTCGGAGAGAGACGAAGATGAAGAACAAGAAGATGATGATGAAGAATATGAAGAAACCGAAGAGGATATGAGGGGCAAAGAGGTGGAGAGGAGTAGGATCATCGCCATTTCATCACTGGAGATGGATGATGAGGTGATATCCATCTCGAGTGGGGAGGAGATGATGGAGGAGGAGGAGGAGGATACCGAGGAGGAGATGGTGGAGGAGGAAGAGGAGGAGACTGAGGAAAATCCCGGAGTCCAGAACATTATAATAAGCCAGGGACTTTTTAATATTTCAACAACACTAATTATAGCCCGGCAAAATGGTGCCAACGTCTACGTTGAAGATAGTGATGACGAGCCGCGAAATAAGCGGCAGAGACGATTTTAGTGTTAGTTTTTAGTTGATATTGTCCTATTTTATATATTGTATGTGTGTATACTCATTTTGTTTTCTATGTTGTTATGTTGTATGTGTGTATTTATTTTTTTTCTTCTATTGTCTATGTTATATGTGTGTGTGTGTGTGTATGTGTGCGTGTGTGAATTTTTATTTTATTATTTGTATTTTGTAAAATAGTTATTTTTGAATAAAATCTTTCCGTGTATACTACATTATCATTTCAAACACCTCATTTTACTAAAGGATTTTAAATAATAACAGTGAAATTTATAATATTTTATTGAACAATAATGAGTACAAAGTATTTATACAAAAGTTTTTACATAATGGAAACATTAATTACATACCTTCATTAATATCATTATAAAACAGATGTAATCTAAAATAATTTACAAACATATCTATACATAATGTTTTAATTTCGGTTAAAATCAAATCTTTCTTATATATATCACATTTTATAACACTTGTGTCTATTTCATTTAAACAATCCACTAAATAATTTTTAACAATTGAATCGTCTTTTACTGAATCTGATGGTATATTTATTAATAAGTCATTCACAACAGTATTTTTCACATCTTGGAAGCAGTTGAACACAGGTGGTGACATCAGAATACAAAAGTTTAAGAAGTTGGAAATGCAGTGTGAAATATGTAATAATCCTTTCCATGTAGGTTCTTGAATAATAAGTGTGTCTGGTAGATAAAGGTGAGGTTGAATACAGAGTAGTTCACGAATTAGAACAGATTTCTTGCCATACGTCATTTGAAATACAACTTGATGTTTGTCCAAGTCAAAATTGTCATAAGACTGCTTTTCATCCATAAAGAAATTAGAAATTAAGTTAGCGTTTTGTAATAATTTTTTCCATTCAGAAATACTTAATGAAACACCACTATTTGAATCCGATTTACGTATTTGAAGTCTTGGTTCAAACAAATTTTCGCCGTACAATCCGATTAAAACGATTTTACTTTGGCTTTTGTTTAAAGAATACCGCGTATTCAAAAGTAATACAGATAAAGTTCTATTGGTAATTTTCCTTTCCACACTTGGATTCATATTCTCTATTGAAACAGCACTACTATTCTTCTTCTTGTTCTCGTAAGGTTTGTATTTTCTTCGCCGGGTCTCCATATTAAAAACTGCGGTTAAACCATTAAGTAATTTGTTTTTGTAGTATGGTAAATAGTTATTGCGAATGCGTCAGCTTTTATCTTAGAAAAAATTGGATCCAAACACTCTGTTGAATAAATATTGAACTTTGACATCGTTATCGTAAGTTTTGGTTGAAAACAATGATAGAAAATCTTCCAACGAAGCTCCTAACGTTTTAAAGTATAAAAACAAGACACAATATTGACCACACACTGTAGATGCCCATGATTGTAATTGTGTTGAATTAAATTTTGTAGTACGAGAATTTCTTTTAATGAAACTATGAGACGGTCTGGTTGGTGGATTTCCATAACTATCAAAGTATTCTAGCTCTCTATCGTGGTTGATTGAAATTGCGACCCAATGTCTACCAGGTTTAGTGTGAGGATCCGTATTTATTACAAAACAACTAGGTATCCCAACATTCATCGGTAATTGGTCGGCTGCATACACTCCGTACTGAGGAACAGGTAGTCGAAACAGGCAATCGTTTATTTCTGTCGAGTACATTTTGTTGAAACCAATTATTTAACACTTCAACATTATTTAATGCACATACATATTTACTATGCGCATTATGGTTGAAACAACGTTTAAGTGTCACGTTGGAATTCAATAATGTAAGTGAAGGGCACTTAAACTTTTCCAAGTTTATAACATCTTTCTCCAAAATGTTTTCAATAAACTCACATTTTTCTTTCCCTTTTACGTAAACAATATTAATTTTTTCACATACAAACTTCAACTCTTTTATAAACGAACCATAACTAATTGATCCGTCATCCCATTTCAATCCGTGATAATTGTAGGTCAACCATTTGCACTCACGTCTCTGACATCTTGATAAGGTGTTGTATTCAAACGGAGGCCCGACTATCCAGTGCTGAAGACGTTTGTTGCCGACAGATACAGCGGCTAGTTCTTTTACGATGTATTCATTTGCATTATTTTTAAAACCTTGGTAATCGATTATTATGTCCATTTGTTAACTCTTTCACACCCACTGTAAACTGATAAAACGCTGTGAGTTACCGGCTTATATACCCTATCTAGCTTCCAAAGTCCACAATGAGGTTTCTATTTCTGTCGATTTCAATTACTATATCAAATTCTCCGTATACAATACAGTTTATCGTTTCTGTAAGTGCGGTTTCAAATCTTAATTCAATTCTCAAACTTCCGTGTCTTATTAAATTCCAATGTGACATTGTGTTTGCAGAAAGATCGGATGTTAGATCAAAAGCCATTAAACAGTTTCCATTTGGGTAGCTCAGTCTGTCCACTTCATTACCTTCATTTAAGAAATGAATACCAGTGCCTGAGAACAATGT
>JAGFPH010003288.1:139924-157142 GCA_018207615.1 Philaenus spumarius | reverse complement strand
GAGAAATGGGTTTGGTTGGTTAAGTTAGAGGAAACTGTATACCACAGTGTTTTGTATTTACCTGATTGGCTATCTTTTCTGCCACAGAATTTTACAAGAATATCTCATGTTTATCAAAGACCTACAGATGAAATAGTTATTTTTATTGATTGTCAAATATATATGATTGAATTTCCTTCTTTAAATCTTGTAAGAGATTATCCAAAAAGTTGCGCAGATTTAAACATACCAAAAACAGCTATTATTAATGGAGTGGTTAATACATACAATGGTCGTACGTTTATTTTTTATAATAAAATTTACTATGCCGAAATTAATGAATGCTTGTTTAAAGTTAAAAATCATGGATTCATATACGACAAATTTTCAGGTATACCACCTTGTATTGACTCATGTTTTAGATATAGAAATGGATTGTTATATTTCTTTCAAAATGAATCTTATTTTGAATTCGACGAGTTTTCTAATCAATTAATTAGCGCAAAAACCTTTGATCTTTCCATTTTTGGAATAAAATGTTCAAAAACGTCATTTGTTGAGATTCTAGATCGTTTTAAAAAACTTGTGACTAGATTAGACGCTATGTTAGACGCTAATTTTCATTGGAAAAAGTATAAGTGATAGCTCAACACGGAGTTTAGCAACAACGGTACAATGTCATCACCAAATCGTTTATTTAATTTGTGCTCAAGAAAAGTGTGTGCTCAACTTGAAAATGTAAATGATATTAGTAAACTTGAAATACCAGTGACTGTGCAAAATTATTTGAAAATTATTTACAAAAAAGTAACCATGAATATTAAATGTGATATTGAAAATGATTTTCATTTTTCTTCTATTAATTTTAAAAATGTAACGCATAAAGATTTCATAAAATTAATGAATCATCCTTTAGGGCTAGATGAAATAATTCAAGTAGTAACAAGAAAATTTTTTTATGGCAATCAATCAGAGTTTTTATGTGAAGAATGTTTTAGTAAACTGGTTCTAAAAGAAAACTTTAATATATATGATGCTGGTTTTAAATTTGTACACGATTATGTATCTGGCGATGGAATATTAAGCTCAATTTTTTGGCGTGAAGATAATTGGTGCGATAAATGCATTTTTTCGCCGTTGTTTCAAATATATTCTATATCTTCAATTTGTTCTTACATCTCAATGTCTGATTTTTGCAACGAAGTTAATTGTTTAGATTATCTTCTAAAGAAACGTATGATAAGAAAAGGTGAATCAGTATCATATTTTTAGACTAATCGAACTGATAAGAAATAGTCCAATAAGATTTATTGAAAAAACAACAGACTTGATAAGAAGTGCTTATTTATTGTATAAAGACGAATATTGAACCAGTGTTCAAAATATAGTTACACGTTATTCATCTTTTAAAATGGATTTTATCATCGATTTTCAAGGTTTTAAGAACAACAATAATAGTTTCATTGTTAAAGAGTTAGCTATAGTGTCAACAGATGAGCAAGTGTATGAATTTCAGTTGTTTCAACCGCCGTTCAACTTCAACCAACTGCATGAAGATTTACAAAAACAAGTGATTTGGCTCGAAAAACAATATCACGGACTCCGTTGGGACTCGGGTGTTAAACCGTATTGTGACTTGAAACAGATATTCAGTCAGATTAATATTAGTGGTACTGTTTATGTGAAAGGTAGTGAAAAACAAAAATTTTTGACTAATTTGTTAAATGAATACAATGTGAACATTGTTAATTTAGATGATTTAAACTGCCCCAGTTTAAACATCTTGAAAAAACAGTTTTGGAATCGGTTATTAAGACCATGTATGTTCGATCATATATCAAATAATTGTGCTTATATTAATGCGCACGTAATACTCGAATGGTGGAAGGTGGAACAGATAGTTTTAGATAGAATACAATGTGTTAATTCCGCAATAAAAGAATGTTACACTAAAGGTTATGCACGAATGTCGGAAGAACTAATCAAGTATTTACCTAAAGAATTTTTATTAAACCATTTCGAAGATATTGAAAGTATTCACAACAAATTACCATTTCATTTAAAGAATGATTCTGAAATTTTGAATAGTTTTAAGTGTGAAGAGCATAAGTCATTAAATCTGTTTAATATGTCCCAGTTGAAGAAAAGGGACTGTATTCATTGTGAAGAAAAGCTATTTAAATCATGAAAATATTATAAACCCGTTAGTACAAAGTAAGTCACAATGTCAGTCACATCTAGTGATAGTTGTTTCTGTTCTTTATTTCATAGTATGAATAGAAATAATAGCTTTTTAGAATGTATTTACAAGAAACTTAGTTTAAAATGCGTGTCTCAACATTATGTGAATTGTAGAACAACAGTTTGTGATATTGAAAATATAATGAAAGAGTCATTTTCGAAATGGCCTAAATCTTATCCTAAAATCAATGATATGGTTCAATCTGGATTTTACTATACTGGCTTAAATGATAGTGCAAAGTGTATAAACTGTGGAATTGTAATTCACAATTGGCTGGAAGAAGATGTTCCGAAAATAGAGCATAAAAAGTGGTCACCAAATTGTATTTTAGCAAATATATAATAAAATAATGATGAAACTATATATTATGCTTTGACTTCTTATTTGATATCCATTTCCTTGTTAAACTATGAGCATGAATGTGAGGAGAGAGATTGCTAAAGAATTGCATAAGCAAGCTCGTAGAAATTTTCCAAGTCGTTATGTAGAAATAAAAGGGTTAAATGATTTATATCAGGCTGATCTCGTGGAAATGATACCATTTTCTAAGGTAAATAAAGGTTATAAATATATTTTAGTGGTTATAGATTGTTTTAGCAAGTATGCAATAGCAGTTCCTGTAAAGTCTAAAAGTGCTTACGAAATTGAAAAAGCGTTGAAACCTATTTTAGATAAACACCCAATGCGTCATTTACAAACAGATAAAGGAACGGAATTTTATAATGCTCGTGTAAAGTCTTTGTTGGATAAATATAATATAAACCACTATTCAACTTTTTCCGATAAAAAAGCTTCCATTGTAGAAAGACTTAATAGAACTTTAAAGGGTAAGATGTGGCGAGCTTTTAGTGAACAAGGAAGTTATAAGTGGTTGGATTTACTTCAAAATATAGTTAACAATTATAATAATACACGTCATAGAACGATTGGCATGAAACCAATTGAAGTTAACGAAAACAACGAATTTTTTATTTTAAAAAGAATAATTAAGAACAGAAAATTTAAAGTTCCAAATCGTGCAAAGTTCAATAAAGGGGATAAAGTCAGAGTAAGCAGATTTAGGAAACAGTTTGCTAAAGGTTATTCGCCTAATTGGAGTAATGAAGTGTTCACAGTTTGGAAAGTACAATCTACAGTTCCAGCAACGTATTTACTGAAAGATGAATCGGGTAATATCATAAAAGGTGGTTTCTATGAAGAGGAACTCAGTAAAACAAAGTACAGCGATGTATATCTAATAGAGAAAGTGATTCGAAAAAAAGGAAATAAATTGTTAGTGCGTTGGTTGGGTTTTGACAAATCTAACGACACATGGATAGACAAAAAAGATTTAAAATGAAAGTGACAAATCAAAAGGAAACAATATCAATTACAAATTTTGATTCGTATTTGAATGATAACATTACGAGTATGAAAAAACATGGTTTCCTTTTACCCAGTTCAATCAGATGTATTATATGTGGACCGTCTAATTGTGGGAAAACAAATTTAATGTTTAATTTGATTTTTCATCCAAAGGCATTGTTTTTTGAAAACATTTACATTTTTTCCAAGTCAATAAATCAACCCAAATATAAGTTTCTTACTCGTATATTTTCAAAAATACCTGATGTAGGATATTTTATATTTACTGAAAATGATGATGTGTTTCATCCAAATGAAGTGAAACCTAATTCTATTATAATATTTGATGATGTGGCTTGTGAACGGCAGAATAATATAAGGAATTATTTTGTTATGGGACGTCATAACGATATTGATACATTTTACCTTTGTCAAACTTACAGTCATATTCCAAAACAATTAATACGTGACAATGCAAATTTTTTAGTTTTATTCAAACAAGATGACAAAAATTTACGACATGTATATAACGATCACGTGAATACAGATATGAAATACGAGATGTTTAAAGAAATATGTTCGTTTGCATGGGCAAAAAATAAAAATAGTTTTTTTGTTATAGACAAAGACAGTTTTATTAATAAAGGAAGATATAGAATTGGTTTTGATGAATTTATATCAATATAAGTTCGTTTTTAATACACAATGCGACAGTTAGTAGTTTATCTTCAATCGCGATGGATGATGCAAGTGAATTAGATAATAGAGAGAAAATTATAATGGAAATAAAAGAATTAAGACAACGAATTAAAGAGAAACATAGTGCGTTGAGAAAAGGTGTTTTTGATATGGAAACTCATATTGAGAGAAATATCAAACCGATTATAGAACCGTTGATGAGACCGTTTTATGAGAAACAGATAAAAGATCAAGAAAAAAAGGAAAAAAGAAATTTTAACAAATTAAATGAACAAACTATGCTTGCTGCTAAATTAGAAAATGAAAAAAAGGAAAAAAGAAATTGGAAGAAATTAAATGAACAAACACTGTTGGCGACTAAGTTGGAAAAACAGAAGAAAGACGTTATAAAGATAGATAAAAAAAGAAAAGGTAGCTATGATGATTCGGAAGAAGAAGAACGTATATTTAAAAAAATAGTTCCTTCTAAAGGTGAAAAACGAAAAGATTATGTTACAGAAACAGATGATAGTTTTGTTAAAAAACGGCCTGTATTTTCTGATTTCTCTAGAACTGAAAAAAGAAAAACTAAATTTGATGAAAACGAAAGACCGATCAAAAAAGTAATTTTAGATCCAGAATTACAAATGCACTATAGTGATATTTCTGATAGTGAAATGGAAACGAGCAGTGAAGATGAACCTATGGAAAAAGATGTTGAAGAATTGTCTAAACATAATGAAGATGTTTACGAAACGCCAATGTCAACTGAGGAGTATATAAACTCACCTCAGGGTAAACGAGAAGCAGAATTAATTATAAAAAATACTTTTAAAGGAAGATTGTCAACAAAATATTTTCTCGCTTATATAAAACATCCTAAACAAATTGATAATGTATACGGAATTCGTATAGATAATAACAGGTGGATGATTGGTGATAAAGAAATTGATATTGTTGAAAATGATCTTATTATAAACGGCGTAACATATGATGGTACGCGAGGAATCTACGAACTACTGTTTAAGAGAAACCCAGATGATTACAGCGATGATGATCTTTTAAAATATCGTGATATTTTATTAGCATCGAACGCGCATAGAGCCGATTATTCACCAAAAGGAAAAATAAAAAGTAATAAAAGTAAGAAATACACAACGATAATTTCAAGATTATTTCCACCACGAGCGCCTCGCAGTTTTATGGAATGGGCCGAAGATGAACCTATGAAAAAAGAAATTAAAACAATTACTAAAATGAATGAAGATGAATCACCTATGATAACTAAAGAATATTTAAGTACACCACAGGGTAAAAAAGAAGCGAGTTAATTATAAAAAATACTTTTAAAGGAAGATTATCAACAAAATATTTTCTCGTCTATATAAAACATCCTAAAAGAATTGACAATGAATACGGAATTCGTATAGATGATAATAGGTGGATGATTGGTGATAAAGAAATTGGTATTGTTGAAAATGATCTTATTATAGACAACGTAAAGTACGCCGGCACGCGAGGAATATACGAATTGTTGTTTATGAAAATGCCAGATGACTATACTAATGACGACCTTTTAAAATATCGCGACATATTATTAGCATCGAACGCGCATAAAGTTGATTATTTACCAAAAGGAAAAATAAAAAGTAATAAAAGTACAAAATACAGAACGATAATTTCGAAATTATTTCCACCAAGAGCGCCTCGCAGTTATATGGATTGGACTGGGAGTGGAATAGTACTGAAAGAGTTTGAAGAAAAGAGTAAACCGTCATATGTTTATTGGAACGATCCGAATGAATTGTGTGAAAGATTAAAGTTACTTTCAGCATCACAGAGTGCCGGAAATACGGGTAATAATAATGAAATTATATCGATACTCGAAGAGTTACAGGAAGCTGGTATAATTAAAAGAAAAGAGTGATTTGTCATCAGTATTAAAATGAGTGTTGACAAATTCGGACGTCATTCACATGCAAAGCGTTTACAAATTATCAAAGGGCCTTCAGGTGTAGGTTTTAAACTAACAAAAGATGGAAATTATGATATGAACAAAAAACGAATAAGTAACGTACTTGATGCTGAAGATGATAATGATGCTGTAAATTTGAATACTCTCAAAAGAAAATGTTTGTTTTTAGATAATAATAATACATATAATGTTAATGGTTGTGCTTTGTACAATTTAAAATCGCCTAAAAAAGACTTAGATGCAGCACCTAAAAAATACATTGATGATGAAATAAATGATTTAAAATCATATATAAAAGAAATAAATAATAAAATTAATATTTTAAAAAAATATACAGAAGAATTGAGTTACTTGAATTACCTTGAAAATTCTAAGGACAAACCATTAATAGCGAGAGGAGAATGGCGTAAAGATTTGTATGAAAATTTAGCCACTATTAATACGCCGACAATAGACTAAAAATGAAAGTTGTGCGAGAGAGATTAGACGGTAAACATCGAGGAGGTGGACTAATAAGTTCCATTTCAAGTTTACCTGGAAAGTTTCTAAATCGTGCTATAGACTTATTACCAGTGGAATTACACATACCAGGATATCAATACTGTGGACCGGGCACACGGTTACAACAAAGGTTAAATAGGAACGATCTAGGTATTAATAAATTAGATCAAGCTTGTAAATATCACGATATAGCATATTCAAAATATTCAGATTCAAATCAAAGAGCGATCGCTGACAAGCAACTGGCTGATAAAGCGTGGGAGCGAGTTACATCATCGGACGCCAGTCTT
This sequence comes from Philaenus spumarius, assembly GCA_018207615.1. Lineage (NCBI taxonomy): Eukaryota > Metazoa > Arthropoda > Insecta > Hemiptera > Aphrophoridae > Philaenus > Philaenus spumarius. The sequence continues at coordinate 150,133 of JAGFPH010003288.1, read as the reverse complement.
GGAGAAAGAGCAGCCGCTTATGCTGTAACTAATATTATGAAAATGAAAAATAAATTAGGAGGCGGTAAAACCAGCAACAAGAAGAAAGTAAACACTAAGAATAGTAATAAGAAAAAAGGGAAAAACAGAAAAAAAGTTTGTAAAACTAACAAGGCTCTTCTGAAGGCATTTCGTCTTTTGAAGAAGAAATGTTTAAAAGGAGGTAAAGGCTATTATTTAAAACCCTACAAAGGTGGAGGAAGTAAAAAAAAAATTAAAATTAAAATTACCTAATCGAGCGTTAACAAATACCGATATAGAAAAATATGTTTTTGAATCAAAAATACCTAATTTCAGAGGAATATTCATGCGTGATAGTCTTCCTTTTAAAATTTTACAAAATGAAAACGGTATTGTAAATTTAGATAGTATTCAAGGAAAAGGGACGCATTGGGTGTGCTATCGAAAAATGAATTCAAAAATATTTTATTTCGATAGTTACGGTAATTTACGACCTCCGCCGGAACTAATCGATTATTTCAAATCGTCTTCAGGCAGTGTGAACATTTATTATAATTATACAAGTAAACAGAAAATGAATTCAATTAATTGTGGTCATTTATGCTTAGCATTTCTTACAGGAAACATCTAAAATCATGATATGCTTAAACGGAAGAGGTTCTCAATTATCTTGCGATATTTTTCCGCCCATTGAGTTATCTACTCATAAATATGAAATTGGTTTAATTGATCTCATGACGTATAATACAATACCAAATATTGAACAAAATGTTAACGATACGTTTCATTATGGGGAAAATATTGAATATTCTATTCAATTACCTGAAGGATCATACGAAATAGAAAATATAATTTCTTTCTTAAAAGAAGCTATCATTGAAAAACATAAAAAAACACAAGTTGTATTAGATATAAGAGGGAATAATAATACCTTGAAAACTAAAATATTCTGTTCAAAACTTATAAGATTCGACAAACCCGATAGCATTGGTCCATTATTAGGATTTGAAAAGAAGAAATTGGAACCTAATACATGGCATACTTCTTCAAATACTGTCAACATTAACAAAGTGGACACAATACGTGTTGCTTGCAACATTGTGCGTGGCTCATATAAAAATGGTGTAGAAGGCCATATTCTTCATGAATTTTATCCATTAGTCGAGCCTGGTTATAAAATTGTTGAAAAACCAACTACCGTAATATACTTACCTTTAAATATAACTGGACTTCTTCACAACATATCAGTACGACTCGAGGATCAGGAGGGACGACTTATAAACTTCAGAGACGAATCTGTTACATTGAGACTTCATTTAAGACGTGAATCTACTTAAGGATGGTATTAATTTTCAATAATAAAAGTAATACTTCCAATTCATTGCCAATCAGTTCTAATCAAACTTTTGTTAAGTTAACAAGGAGTAACAAAAACTTTCTTGAATCTTTAGGTTTTATTGTAAATAAAAAATATGTTGCAAGTGGATGAAAAAATTAATTTTGATGAGACTATTGTTGATTTGGAGTACCACACCCATCTTCCGTATGCACAAACAACGTATGGGATAAACGATGAAATTCGTATACCTGTTCACCAACAGAATGTGTACACACTGCCCAGTAAAAGTTACATATACATAGAGGGATCGTTTAAAGGAATAAAATCTGATGGGTCAGAAGATGAAAACATTATCCTTATCAGCAATGCAATGGCTTTTCTTTTCGATGAAATACGATATGAAATTTGTGGTACAGAGATAGATCGCATAAAAAATGTCGGAATAACTTCAACAATAAAAAATTTACTAACAAGCCGTGAAGATGAAAAAAATATATTACTAAATGCCGGTTGGAGTTTGGATACATTACCATTGAAAAATACAAAAACATTTTCATTTTGTATTCCATTAAAATTATTTCTTGGATTCGCCGAAGATTATAAACATATAATTATGAATGTTAAACAGGAACTAATACTGTTGAGAAGTTCAACGAATGTAAATGCAATTGTAACGCAAACAGCTGATAATAAGGTGGAACTAGTTATTAATAAAATCTTTTGGAAAATACCTTACATTAAAGTTTCAGATGATTATAACTTATCACTCTTACGATTAACAGACAAAGATCAACCTATATCTGTACCATTTCGTCGTATGCAACTTCAAGAATATCCAGCATTACCGCAAAGTAAAAATATAACTTGGACGGTAAAAACAGCATCCAATACTGAAAAACCACGTTATGTAATAATTGCATTTCAAACAAATAGGAAAAATGTTAATGATAAAAATTCTAGCCATTTTGATTTTTGTAAAATTCAAAACGTTAAACTATATCTTAATTCACAATATTATCCCTACGACAATTTGAATGAAAATAAAGCAATTATTTACGATATGTTTGCAAAATTTCAATCATCGTATTACGAAGGTGGTAACAACAAACCTTCTGTTGATAGCACTACATTTTTTGCCAAAACTCCTTTATTTGTCATAGACTGTTCAAGGCAAAATGAAACATTAAAAACAGGAACTTTGGATGTCCGTGTGGAACTCGAAACAAGTGAAAATATTGAAGCGAACACTGCAGCTTACTGTCTTATAATTCAGGATGGACTTATAGAATATACTCCTTTGTCTGGTATTGTGCGTAAAGTACTATAATATTATTACAATAAAAAAAAATTTAAACTAATTTTATTGATTGTTGTGTTTATTATTTAAATTCCCTCTCCATAGAAAGAGTAAGGTATAAACGCAATGATACAAGAGGTGGTAAGAAATAAATCAAAAGTCATTAAAATTGTATTTATATGAACAACATTTTACATTTACATAGTTTTCGTCTTACTACTACAGTGTTTTACATTGTACAAAAAAAAGTTTATTTGAGGTATAAAAATAAAACGCAATGAGCAATACAATAAAATTGTAATTAACAATAAATAAATCAGTTACAATAATTTAAAACATTTTTCAATATTGATAATGTCCATAAGCTATAGTGTTTATACCATCATCACAGATGATTCTCTTATCGTCATATGCACTTAAAGCAATCTTATTAATTGTAAGTGTTTTTAAACAATGATTTTGAGATCGAAACACTTTACATTCTTTTCTAATATTTATATAAAAGTTTAAGCAATTTTTATAGTCTTGAAAATGTATATTTTGTTTTACAACAGCTTTAGTAACACCTTTTGCCTTTTTATTTTCACAAACATTGTTATCAAAATTTTTACATGTAAAGCAATAGAGTTTAGGTCGTAAGCCAATAAACTCAATTATAGGATTACTGTTACATTCATCTTTGAATTTACCTAACACCTTTTTATTATAGTCAAAATAACACTTGTGATTAACAGGATAATCAGATGTATCAAAAAAATTTTTAAGATCAGGTTCTAGTATATCTTTATAAATATCATCTGTAATAATTTCTAGAAAGAAAGAATCAGTATCCATATATAAAAGGTTCATATTGTCTAATCCATATTTTTTTCTCAATACATTATAATAAAAATCATACATCAAACTCTTACTCAATTCTAATACACTGAAACCTATATAAATAGGCTTGTTAAACAAAACAGTTTCTTTCGCACTTCGAACTGCACAAAGTGACTCATCATAAATTATCGATTCCAGATAAACTGGCTTGCATATAAGTTTATTTAATCTTTTCTCATTATTCACTAATTCAATGACTTGCCTCTTTCTTATATTTTCGATTGTTTTTCCAAACATAGCGTTTACTAATAATTTATAAAACTCTTTTTCAAAAATGTTTTTTGCTAGTTTTCGTTTTTCAGTATTGAACAAAACATAAGGTTTCAACCAAGGTTCCTGATTAAATTTTAGAATTTTATGAATTTTCCTAATTATTAAACCATTTTGAACAGCTTGCTTTAAATTAATGTAATGAACAACATAATTCTTTTTTTCTTCTAAAGTAGTTAATAATTTAGTTTGTTTCTCGTTAGGCGGACATTTATTTTCACAGAGAAACGGAAGTTCATTATGTAAATTGTGTAATTTTTCAGGATATTCAATATCTACTTCCAATATATAACCTTTAGGAGAATCGTCAGGTATAGATAGTATGTCAAAATTTTTGATATTTTTTTCCATTTAAATTTATTTTTCGGCATAGATTTACTTAAAGCCCACCCGTAGAGGTTATTACAGTCAATATACAAAAGATATGAATTAGGTAAATCACTATTGTAGCTATCACCTAGATAAGGATTATTTGCTTTAGCATAACGTTTTATACAGGATGATATACCTCCTCTTATTCCCTTTTCTATGAATATATATTTATCATAATCCGTAAATAGCTCAAGTTCAACTTTAGTAAATTTCAACATTGCATCAAAAGTAAAACTTGGTAATGTTAAATAGTGAGCGCAATCTAATTCATAAAAGTCAATACATAATTTTCTAAAATTTTCAAAAACATCGCATAGTAAAAGCACATCAATTTTCAAGTACAGATCGCTGTAATCGCCCAATGTATTACAATGAAAGTGATTCCAAAAGTTATTAGCAAATTCATATTCTTCATTTGTAATATGACAATTTTGTAAACTATTATAAAAAGAATTTTTAGGCGGTAAATGTGATTCTTCCAATTTGTCCCAAGAATCTGTATACTCGTATGGAAATACACCTTTTCTCGTAACAAATGGTATATCGTCATTTTTAAAATTTTGTTTGACATGATGAAATTGATCTTGAGCTAAATAACTGGAAAGAGAATTTAAATTCGTATTTAAAAATTTAAAAGTATCAACAAATCTTAAAATTAGTCCATTATTTGTATATTTTTCAAATGATATATACTTTTCTTTATTATTAGGAATAATGTTAATACGCTGTGAATCGCAACCTAATTGTTTAATTATGAAATGCGAATCATAATTTGAACTATTGTGTATAAAAACAGGAACATATTTCTGATTTACTCTTTTCAAATTACACTTATTACATAGGACAGATCTAAAACGACCAGTTAAATGACAATGATCACGAACCGGTCTGTGAAATCCTGTGAACTCACAAGAACACATTTCACAGTACATAGCATTTTTAAATTTAATTTCTTCTTCTTGAGTGAGAGGTAACATTGTTTTCTTATCTTTTGCTATTTTACCAATTGTATTCATTATTTTAATTAAGTATGTCATAAATTTTTCGGGAGCTTTTTCCCCTCTATATAAAAAAGGATCTTTCGGCAAGTTATCAATTATTTCTTTGGATAAAACATTTTTATCGGCTACTATGTATGTACAAAAACTCATCGGTTCGTGTTCGTTGTTTACAAATGTTGATTTTGTTAATCTTTCATTTACTGGTTTTAATAAGCATTCAAAGTCGGCATAAATTACAATAGGCACACACAAATTATAATGGAAATTTATAAACTTAACTGTAGGAGGCGAATCCTCTTTTTTCTCTGGCATAATAGCTCTTACTGGTTTATTAGATAAACATGTTTTAATGTGTTGTTTTAATTTTTCTTCACTCTCTTTATCTTGATAGTGCGATAGACAGCGTTTACAAATAGCTTTCTTATGAATATTTTTACTTATTTGAGAATTTACTAATCTAGAAAAACTTTTAATATAAGTATAATGACTTACACCATTTTCATCTGTAAGTAATAATAAATCAAAGTGATTATTTTTTTATAATCACAAATTTTAAGTGGAAATAACATATTGTTATTATCCAACCCGTATACATTAATAGAAACATCGTTATTTTTTTCAAATCTATTTATTTGTTTTAATGGAGTAGGAAAGTCAATTTCGTTAAAATTAAATTTATCAATCAGTTTATAATATTTTGGACCGAGTTTGTGAGCATTTTTCTCTACATACTTACTTAAAATAGCCCATTTAAAACAAAAATTATCATTATAATTTTGTACATTTATAATTGCATGCTTTACTTCAATGCATTTAGGTAGAGGAAGAAATGAACTACCTCTCAAAGGATTATATTTACTGAAACGAAGTAAAATACTATCAACCGAATATAAAGCCCAACCACTGCCTTTACTTTCCAATTCAGATTCTTCGTGGCAGATTTTTGTAAACATATTATGTAAGATACGATTGATATCTGTTGCTTGAAACACAGTTTCATTTTTAGTTTTAAAAGAACGATCTTGAAACTCATTAGTCATGGGTTTTGTGTATGTACACTCAATCAATATATTAAATTTAACACTTCTATAAATATTTAAACATTTTCTGATAATGTTTTTAATTTTATCCTTATTAAAGGTTAAAAGTAGACATACATCTTTAATTTCATTTTCATTATTTTTTAAATAAAAAGTTTTTAAAATGCCTTTAAACGCATTTTCTAACTCTACAAAATCGTTAGTATTTTGTACTAATTCCAATCTTGCAATTTTTCGATTAAGGTTTTCACCTGTTACGCTAGGCAATATGGCGGACGAAGAAGGCGTAGCATTTCTTTTTCTACTCATCTCTTTTCTGAAATGTAATAAAATCTAATTTTTTAACTAAATCATTTTTAATAAAATTTTGTCAATAATTATAACATTGAATAGCGACTGTTTTCAACTAATATTTTAAAAATAACCTGAATTTTGTTTTACAACCGCTTTGTGACACTGAATATCGACATTTGGAATTGTCGATATTTTTTGTCCAGCTTTATATAAAACATCCATTATAGATTTTAACGTTTCTTCATCATCGTCGTATTCTTCGTCTAGTACGAAGTATGCCTTTTTATTTACCTTGGTCCAATATTGCTTTTCCGCGACATTCCTTAAATCTCTTAAATCGGTTAATTCAATTTTGATCAAATGAGACCCAGTTTCACCTGGAGATTTCATTAATTTTCTTTTTTTGTCAGTATTTGTTTGAAAAATTTGTTTAATTGTAACATCTTTAGATTTTTTAGACAATTTAGATCTTTTTGATTGACTAAATAATTTTCCAAATTTAAATTCGGCATCAGAACTAGACGAAGAATCCGAATCCGAATCTGAACCTGATTTGTCTTCACTTATTAGACGAGTGAAAAAGTTACCTGCACCTATTGTAAAAGTTTTATCTTTAAAATTATTTTCATTGTTTTCAAACAAATATATTAAATCATCGTATTTAAGTTTTCTAGAATGTGTAACTAAGCTTTTCACTAAATCAACAAAACTATCAAAAGCATTTAATATATTTAAAATTTCATCGTTCTTTTCTTTGTGCATAGCCGATTTAGCAGATGTTTGAGTTTTTTTTAACCGAAGTAAGCTATCTACGCCAAAAAAGATGATTGTCTCAATCATCCAATAAATAGTAAGTCGTCCATCGACCACGTTAATCTTTTCTTCTTTTTGATTTTCACCTGACACACCAGGCTTTTCACCTAACATGGATGAAGATGTTTTTTCTCCGGCTTTTCGTTTCATTTTTTTCTGAAATAATTTAAAAATATAAATGAAAATGGTATAACCATTTTTCTAAAATATAATAAAATTTGTAACAATTTTTTTAAAAAATATGCAATTTGTACTTTTATATTTTTAATTTAAACTCCAGTTGAACCAAAACCTCCTGTATTTCTTCCAGTATCCTCAACATACTTAATCTCTTCTAGATCTGGATAGGCTATTACTTCACATATTAATTGAGCAACTCTATCACCTTCATTTACTATAAAATCTTCATCAGAATGATTAAATAACAGTATCTGTACATTTCCTCGATAATCTCTATCTATTACCCCAGCTCCGACATCAATAAAATGTTTCAATGCTAACCCAGATCTAGGTGCTATCCTTCCATAACAATTTAACGGCACAATAATCATTAAATCAGTTTTTATTAATTGTCTACCATGTTTTGGTACAATTGAACTATACGCACTCCTCAAATCATATCCAGCAGCTTGAGCTGACATTTTTTCAGGCGTATAAGCTTTATCACTAAGTTTTAGAAAACATAATTTTGAAGTATTCATTTTTCAAGAAATTTAATACACTTTATCTCACCTTTAGCAAAACAGAAGTCCTGTTAACTGAGAAGAGTTGAAGTAAAAACTAAAAAGCACTGTTGAGAAGCAAACAAATAAAACACTGTAGTAGTAAGACGAAGACAGAAACACTACAGCAGCAGTAACACGAAGACTATGAAAATATCTGTAACTCTGAACGTTTATATGCTTTAAATCAGTATAACCTTCACAGTACAACCTTTGCAATGTACGTCAATAGCAAATTTTTTATTCATGAAAATAACCAGTCTGACCATTGATCCAGAACTTTTTATACATCACTCGTGAATTCGAAGAACAACATGTGCGTCAATATGAAATCTAATTTGCGTCAGTAAAGGTTAAAAAATAACTGACCCGATTAGTTTTATCGGTGATCTAAAACTGTTTATTCATCACCCGTGAATTCTAAGAAGCAACGTGCGTCAATAGGATATCTTGTTTACGTTAGTAAAGGTTATTAAAAGGTTGGAAAATAACTGAAACAACATGTGCGTTAATACTTATTTCCGATAGTAAAGAGATTATCTATTATAGACTCTGTTTTTTTATTTTTAAAAGTAACAATTATATTTTACGATTTTGAATCGTACTTTTGAGGTAAATGTGTTTGTTCTACCTAAAAATATGATGACAAGGTATAGTCAAATTTTACGAATCGTATTTTTGAATGAACAAAAGGTAAATTTTACGAATCGTTAAATTTTACCAATCGTAGTTTTGAGGTAAATGTGTTCTACCTAAAAATATGATGACGAGGTATAGTCAAATTTTACGAATTGTATTTTTGAAAGAACGAAAGGTAAATTTTACGAATCGTACTTTAGAAAGAACGAAAGGTAAATTTTACGAATCGTACCTTAGAAAGAACGAAAGGTAAATTTAACGAATCGTACTTTAGAAAGAACGAAAATTTTATGCTATACTCTGTATAATTTAGGGCTAAATGGGGGAAAAAAATCGTCTAAATTACGGCCATAATTGCAGTCAAGTGGGATTAATTGGAGTTAATTGAGGTTAATTGGGGTGAATTGGGGTTGATTGGGGTTGATTGAGGTCGATTAAAGTCGATTGGTGCGGCGTTTTGCATCGCAATTGCTTTTTAATCGGAGATAATTGGGGGGGTTAATTAGGGGTAATTGGGGTTAATTGGGGTTGATTGGGGTTGATTGGGGTCAATTGGGGTCAATTGGGTTAATTGGGGTTAATTGGGGTTGATTGGGGTTAATGGGGGTTGACGTTTTCGGGGTTAGCCGCATTTGTATAGAAAGGTGCCAGAAATGACAAATTATATCTACTGTTGTTGTCTCGTCCTCTCTGCATTTAGTTTTAATTACTTACCCACGAATTACATCGAGGTTACAGAAGACAAAGACAATAAAAATAATGTACTCATCGCCCACAAATGTTTGATTAAAACCGGAAATACGTATTTTACACAATCTAAGAGTGTCTTTTCTACAATCCCAAAAGATGTAAACATCGCAGAAAAGGGCCTCATCGATACAACCAATGTTCTTCCAGATGTGTTAAGAAAACGCACCAGTATGACTAACAGACTGTACCCTTTCCAAATAAAGGAAATAACCCCTTTATGCACTCCGTATGTTGCAAGTGGTAGAAAACGCCAGCTGGGGATGTAAGAGGTGGATGCTAAGAAACGAAGGCTAGACTACACAGAAAACACGGTCGCGATACGCGAAGAGTACAAAAATCAGTTGAGCATGGAAAATCAAATAAGAGAAACCGAGAATGAGCTTAAAAACATTTTATGCGAAGGTGGTTGAATCTGGAAACGATAGGCTCCTATGCAATTTACGCATTTGTGGTCAACACTAAAGATTCGTTTAGCTATGTGGGGGTGCTTGCAGAAAATAATAACACGAAATCTGTTTATACAAATATACAGAAATAAAGAAGAGTTGAATAAGGTTGGATTCGTAACTGCAACATCGATAACTAACAAAGGCAATCTGTTAAATGTTGTTTATTTGCCTAGTAAAGAGTCATTTGCATCCTTTAAAACTAACGGACTCTCGAGTTTTAAGGGAAACGTTTATCCGAAAGTGGAAGATCTACAGTTCCATAAAGGTACCTTGGAGGAAACCATGCAATATGATCAAGTCGTTGTCGACCAAGTTAATAATTCTCTTATGCAGCCGATAAATGG
>JAGFPH010003288.1:85172-128029 GCA_018207615.1 Philaenus spumarius | reverse complement strand
TTAATGAAATAAGATACATGAAATTACTATAGTATTTAATGAAATAAGATACATGAAATTACTACAGTATTTAATGTAATAAATAACATGAAACTACTATAATATTTAATTAAATAAGATACATGAAGTTACTATATTTTTTAATGAAATAAGGTACATGAATTTACTATAGTATTTTACGCGTTCTTTAATCCGACATGTGACTTCGTTTTGCTTATAATATTAGGAGGCATTTCGAGACTAATCCCATCTTCAAGTAATTGTCATTTTGAGGTCTTCATATACACAAAAGAACACAAATTAAACATTAAAACACCAAAAGTCTCTAAATGTTTATATGTATTATTTTACTATATGAAGTGACTTGGATACAAAAAACCATGAAAATAAATCGCAGTGAACTATTCGATTGGAGATTGAGAAAGTATAGAACATTGAAGAAGAATAAATGGTATAGAACATTGAAGAATAATAAATGCTAGACAAATTATATATATATATATATATATTAGAAACAATTTACAGTGTGAGTTGATGCATTACGGGTTTCGGTAATATTAACATTGATTTACAAAACGAGGTAAGAAAACAATCTTGAATTACAATTGATACAAAATATATACATTGACTAAGATATCTAACATTTAAAAAATTATGTATTTAAAGTTTGAGATTGCTGTAGAAAATATCACCGTGTTAATAAAAGTGGAAAAGAAAAATAGTAATTGCTACCAGAAAAATTCTAAATTTTCATATTGACCTCGATATTGTGGTCTTAACAACTTTAGAAGTGACCATGTTGACCTGAGTGTTGCTAAAAATGTCACGTGGGTTGTAACATTTATGTTTCTTGCGTAACGTGCTTTCTTTCCCGTGCCAACCTTGAGGTAGATACGTGAGTATTTTTACAAATGCCTAATCCACGTTTTTGAACTAAAAAAGTATATTAAAAAATATACTAATTTATTAATTAATACATTTTGGAATCCAAACAGGAAATTACAATCTGAATAATTGATATTAATTTCTTCGTGTTCTATTTCCAGATGCAAGATTTACTTTCCACTTTCTTCCTTTTCGTATTCTACTATGTCCTTTATTTCCACAGATTCATTCAGAAAGCAGGACGAATCTACATCTTCATTTGCATCGAGGGGTACGTTTAAATAAATCTGACCATGGTAATTGATACAAACTGGTAACTATATTAACTAACTTGTTTGCAAGCACAGTTTAATAATCCTTGGTGCTTGCAAAACCCAACAAGAAGGCGAAACTTTTAAAAGTACATATTATGTGTTTGTTTATATTATTATGTGTTTTGAACTGCACTAATAAATTCCATAATATTTGTATCTGTATTCAATGCCCAATGACTTATACATGCCCCTGAGAAGTGCAACACTGTCTGCTACAACTTTCAGAACATATTTAACTCAAACCGTGTTGTATACATAGTTAGTTTAAAATTTTTGTTTAGGACATTTTATAAGTCTCAAATAGCATAATGTATATTAATTTTCCCCTTAAAGTTGACTGTTAACGAGGCATTTTTATAATCCCATTATGAAGTTCCATAACAAAATAAAGCTATCCTGGAATTTGTCCAAGTTGGACTTTTTTTAAAAATTTCTCGGGACTAATAAGTAAATAAATTAAACAAAAACCTTTCTTTACTCTAAAATTTACATTTCCTGTGAAATTTTGTAGCTATAGTGAAATATTTTGAGCAATATGTAAAATTAATTTTAATATAATTAATACAAAAAATGTATTATTGCTAATAGAATCAACATTTGAAATAATATTTATTTGTAATTTAACAAAAAACTCCTTGTTTTGCGCCTTTAAATATTCATGACCCTGATATCTATATCAGAACGGTTATCCGGTCTACTATAAACTGGAACATGACGTCACTCAGCTTTAAGTTTTATAATAATTAGAAAAATGAGTATCACGTGTTATTTAAAAATAAAACGTATATGTGCCCACTGCTGTCTGTTTGAAAACACTGTAGTTAACCAGTCACTGACTACACTGACAAAGAAAGAAAAATTAGGGAACTTCGGATACCATTTTTTCTTATTTATATTGAGGCTTGGTGCACTGTTGTTTATTGCTTCCACTTTGATTAGTTCGGTTAAACTTCCTGTATTTAACAAAGAGTTACTTTTGAGTGTATGAATTGTATCCTGCATATAGCCAATAAGATGAACAACATTTTAAATATAGACACTGAGGCATTTCCTAAATACAGTCCCTATTCAAAGATGTGTGCCTAATCCATCTCCTGCGAGACATGTCCTAACTGCTGACATTTCACTGTAACAAGTCCCTTTAGGCCAGTGATCAGCCAATCAGGAAGTACCTTTGGGCCCTCCCTCTACTATTACTTGATTCCAGCTTCCGTAATCAATGTAGATTTACGTTGGTTGAGTTAAAATATAATTAGGTAGCCCTTATAAACTTATTTGTAATGTAAAAATGTTGCTATTATATTGTATGTTACTCTTCATATTATTAACGCACAGAAATATAAAACAAAACCCACAGTTAATAACATGACGGGTTTGAAGTCAAGCTGGAAGTTGAATGTTGATTATTATAACCAAAGACAAGTAAATAATCCGTATTAGTCACTTCGAGAGAATAGTAGTTTAGAAAAACATTTTTGATTACTTACTTCTTCTTCTAAAAACCCGAAATACAAGAATTTCTTTTACATATTTTGCCAATATAATTAAGTTTTAGGTTGTTTGTAATAAAAATACAAAGACAAAATATATACTGATGATTACCATTATTGTGCTGCACGAAAGTATACAGAAAGAAGTTATTAAAATTTCTTAAAACATTTTGAGTGTAGGTGATTAATGTGCATATTATAGGAATGACATTCTACAATATAAACTTTACAATTGTGAAATTAAACAACAGAATTTCAAATATAATTTTCATTTATATATTTAATACCCGTCGTAAATACTTACATTAAATATTTAATACCACAAAACACAACATATATTTAAAAAATGTAACTCGCTTTCAGTTGCACTCAATATAAATGTGTAGATATAGACATAATATCCATGTACATGTGCACTTATATAAATGAATTTGTTTGTGTTCATATACTATCATTTTGCATAAAAGCAACAACATTCTGTATAACGAATTAATTATTTGAGAACACTACTGCAGGGACGTCACTCAACTACCACAATAACTGTCTAGGCAGTCTGCATTATTGACATTGTGTGTTGTCTGCATAAAACAGTTAGTTGTGTTTCTAAGTTACAAATATTGTAAACAGAAACACAAATTACTATTAAAATGTATTGCTACATTGATATTCAATTAAAACAAATTTAACTGCTAATAAAAGGGACATTTTTCTTCTTTAGATTGTTTGTGTATATTTTATGGTATTGTTACGAACTGTGTTAAATATCAGCATTTTGAAGTTCATTAATTTTCTCCGTAATACAAATTTTATTTAATATTGTAATTATTTAACGAACAACTAGTATAGAAATTACATATTTAACTTCAAAGGTGCAAATAATTTATCCACTTATAAAATCTGAACTGATACCGTAAGTTAAATTGTGGGATTACTATGCACGGTGTATACTGAAATTTACTAATAATTTAAAAGAAAACGTAGGTTCGTCAAGAGTTTAAAATTATATTTTTCATTTAAAATACAATGTTCTGTGCAGGTACAGGAATCACTAACACCTCTAAAACTCCATTTGGGCTATTTTTTCAGCAGCACTTTCATAACAGTATATTTATTACTCTGAAAAACTTGCATTTTTAGTTTTTAATTTAAGGAAATGCTTATTCGTTTATGAATAAGCTTTAGCCATGCGGTTTTTTAACCTTTATTACAACTTCTGTTAAAATATCATAAATTTGACATTTATCGTTATTTTCTATCTTAGATTTGAAGTTATGATTATTCATACATCGTATTATAAAGAAATTATAAAATATGGGTGTAGAGGAAGCAAGGGAATGGTGTACATTAAAAAGATTAATGTAGATTCGAAAATGTGGTTCTTATAAACCGCAGACAAGAGATTGTTTTATTTTAGACTTCTTTGAATGATAATAACTTGTTTTATTTATAAACCCTCTTCTATAATAACCACGATAGCTAATTGACAGTCTTGTCAGACATCAATAATCATAAAAGCTTACTAACAGTGTTGCCAAATTTATCAAAAATAATAATGAAAGTTTTTGAGAGACCGGTTTTTATAATTATTGTTTGTATTGGCATTATTGTTTTTGTCGGCTGTGTCAAAAAATTTCTGGTCTTATTCAATAATAATATATATTTCGGGTAATACTATTTCCCAGAAAACTTTGACTTAGTTCTGTTTAGGTATGAATTTAGTTTACAAACATTATACGTTATTATACTTATACCTTCTGATTATATGTTTTAGGCACATTAAATGAATTTTTTTTCAAGAACTCCAGTGACAACATTAATAATGGAAAAGCAAGCACAGCTATAATATTCATTAATTGTGACATACCCCTTTTTCATTGCAGATATTAATTACTATTTACATTAAACAAAGAAATATTTTTATATTATAGTCATTATCAAATAATATTTAACGGTTTTTTATTTTTGTGGATAAATATATCAGATAAATTAACTGACAGGCTGAGTTATTTAATTAAAAGATGACAAATAACAAACCTGATATATGACATTAATTACTTACGAATAAAACCAGGTGCCCAGTTAAAAGTGTTGCATTGCGTGCTAATATTGTGTATGCAAGCCAAATTGCCTTTTCTCGTTATGCTGCTTGTACCAATCAAATTAGGGTTTAATACAAATTCCAAACTTCGATTCTGACTGATAAATCCTATTGAGTACATGCCTAAGGACTACTTAATTTGTTTGTTACAAAATGTATTAATATTACCGTAAAAATATACTATGGAATTCGTTGTTCCCCCCGAAACAAAACCGAAAATTAAAAATTAGAAGCTAATTTTAGTTTTATATTTGATTTTTAATTAGTCCGTTTAGTATGAACTATTGAGATAATTAGAAACAAACTTTTTTAAGGAGACAACAAAGTTAACGAATTATGAAAATGTGGAAGTTGCAGATCGCGATTGTTATTACATTGAGAGAGCAGATTGTGAAATAAAATCAAGAAAAAAGATTTTTTGATAATTTTGAAAGCGTTTAGAATAACTTATTCCTTGCCTCAAAGTTCGATAACTGTATTATTCTAAACAGTGTCACCAGCGGAAGAACACTCTTTTTAACGTTAGAATTATTAAAACGGTCTGATTAAAATAACAAAAGAAGAACTAAAATTCAGTTTTTGAAGTGATAACTAACTATCATACTATCAAAATCACATATTTACTATTCATACTCTATACATTTATTTACGCCTAAATTCTCTTATTTATAAAACTGTAATTATTCGGGAAACTAATAAGTTAACATTAAAGTGAATAAAGTCAATTTAACTTCCAACCCAAGTTGCAATTTTAAAAGTGTAAATAATGTTAATTTGTAAATGATCGTGTTTGTGAACGGGTATTGTATGTGTGCTACGTCTGAAGATGCTCCGTTTGAGGCGAAACGACTGTAGCTACAACGGAAGGAATTAACTTACTTTCGATTTTAAGTTATGTCGACTTAACTAAATTTTGTATTTATTGATTTATCATTCAATCAATTATACTTATATCTTTTATTAACGTAGTATAGTTAGTTTTATAACTCTAAGTTAAGTTAATAATTTATTCATTGAATGTTAAATATAAAATGCAACTTTTGTATTGTATAAACTGTAAATAAATTTTGGTAACAGCATCTAAGGATCAATTATAAAAGCTGTATTGAAGGAATATAGTTCTCAAAATAAGCTAATTTGTCATGAATTTATCATTTCTACAAGTATATAAAACAAAAAATGTAGAATAAAATAAGTAACAATACCTATTTTTAACTATATACATGAATAAATTAAGATTTAATTTGAGAAAATTTGAAACTTTGTTAAAATTTTGATAACAAAACACTCCCGAGGGTCCAAGTTGTGATTATACTGAACATGTATTTATTCCTTGCTTTAGTTTCTACAGTTAATTGTATAAATAAAGGGAGTTTCTGAAAGTTTTATTCTGGTGAAGGGTTAAGTGCTTTCAAACTATAATAAACTAAATTTCTTCTATTTTAAATGATTTGTATATATATAAATTAAACTCATTATAAACCCAGAGCAAAACAACAAATATTTAGAAAAATCTACACTTTTTAATAATTCTTGCCTACTATCGTTTCGCTTTAGATAATTATGTCATTTAAGACGAAACCTAACATAGCGATAATATCGCTTTACTGAAAGGTCTTATTACTTAGGTAATACTAAGTTTTTTCTATGAATTGAAAGCAATTTCGAATTAGCCCCCCCCCCCACAACATCTTCATTGGTCTAACTGGCGTAAAGTAAAGACGTTTAAAAAAATACAAATAATTTACAGTTGTAATAAACGTTACAAAAAAGCTTTGTACTCACAAAAACTGTAACATAAGAAACTGACATTATTTAAGATAATTAGGCTTAAATAATAAATAAATGGTTACTTCTTACTTCGTTTAATTTTACTACATTTTATAATGAATTTGTTAGTTTGCATTGTATTGTTAATTTGATATATGGTCAATTTAAAACTACATTTTATTTCATTTGTCTGTGAGTTCAGAATGCTTTATTATTATAAAAAAGTTATTAGTATTTTATTATTATGCTCTACACAGTTAAATACACAGTTATGGTGTGATTTACACAGTTTTAAGGCATTCACAGTGATTATCTTACTTTTATTATCTTCTTTTTTATACGGTTAAAATGTATGTTTTAGTTATTTTAATATTAAATCAAATTAGGCTAAATAAATAGACAACCTTTCCTACAAATACAATTGCTTAAACAACAAGGATTTTGTTACTTAACAGGAGTAAATTGAAGTTTTAAAATTAACTCAGTATGATAAAATTCCATCCCTTTAAAGTTTGATAGATCAAAATTGTTGGATTGGAAAAAAATAAGAAATTATCTTTGAAAAGTATTACTGATTTTGTTAAGAAATACAGTTTGTGTAATAAATGTTAATGTGTAAATATAAATTTTAAGTGTATAGCAAATCGTCTTATATTTCATGTCAGGTTATATGCTGCAATACTGGATTTATAGAAAACCATCAAATTAGATAGAGTTTATTTGATAACAAAATGCTTCCAAAATACAATCACGTTCGTTTACAACTTAATAAACCTGTGATTGGTATATTAATCATTATTTTCATAACGGTAGATTAGTATGGTTTATTCAATCGAGATATTTATGATTATAAGATTGTATATTTGTTAGACTTGTTTTTGGTCTTTAATATATTTGAGTGATTTATGACTACAGCTTTACAACTATCATAAATAAAAACATACTTGACATTAAAATATGTAACAAATTTCTTCATGTAAAATATGAAGTCATTGAAAACTATGTATTGACTAGTAAGCTCTAGTGAAAAATCACAGGCAGGTTAATTAGAAATGATATACATTAAAAACATAATTCATGAAAATATAATTAAAAACAAATTTTATCTAGGCTTATCTAACTATAGTGTGGGGATTTATAGTTATGATTACAATAATTATAAGGAAAATTATTATAGTCTAATACCTTTTCAGTAATTACAAAATATAAAATTAAAATGCCTACATGTAAAGCTTTTTTCTAACGGTTATAGAACTAATTTAGGCTTTGTGATCTGTTTTGAAGTTATAAGCCGTTGAAAATGTATATCCTTTTACAACACGTTTTAGTTGTTTACTTCGTTCTACCTACAAACTATATCTATTTCGTTATTGATTTTTAACATGGTAAATGTACAGAGCCTACAATTAATTATAAGTTGTAGGTCTATGTAACACTTATTATTGTACAGTGAACTACTTCGCATTCACATGGTTGAATTGTTTGATTTTCTTAAAAGTTTAGTAAAAATTCAACAAGAAAAGAAAAGAAAAGATAAATTATTTCAATCATAAGCCCTCTTAAATTAACGATTTCAACCCAAAAAATATAAAATACAATCATTTAGGTAAAACTATTATTACTATTCACTTTAAAATTCACTCAAGTTTTCATCGTCAGTAGGTCTATATTTGTAAATTAAAATAAGCTCAAACTTGTATGATTCTATTAAGATATCAACAATTTAGACCAATAAAGCAAGACAGACCATGTGCATGAGCTATCCATACGTGTCAGGTAATAACAAAAAACTTTACCTAAAGTTGTAAACATAACAACTTTAAAGGGTTCATATATTTGTATTACAGCTGATTGATGGAATCAGCTGGTATATGTTAAAGGATAAACCAAACAATATAACCATGCGTTATACCGTTTTGTTACTCACGGACGTACGAGAGAACACTCACTTTTATAGGAGTTGATAGGTTTCTTAAAATAAATAATGATCTTAAAGTAGCTTTAGAAACAGGAATCTGTTGAGATCAGTGCTTCTAGGTTGTCAGGAATTAAGTCACCTCATCCAATTCAACTACTGGAAAGTAGGCATTCATTGTGACGGGTACTTTTATTTTGTAATGCGGCGTGGTCCTACCTTGGATAAAAAACCAGATAATCAGTTTCATGTTCTTTTTGTTATATCTAAGGGGAAATAAAGAGCTGAATTAAATAGTTTTGTACAGACGTTTAGTTCATTTCATATCTGTCTTAGTTGAATTTTGTATGAATGCAAAACTAATCCAAACAGACGCGTAGTAGATTTTTTGTGGCACCAAACACAACACAAACGAACAATTTTCATCTTGTGTTCTTGACCGGCCAGGTTACGCGTTGTTTGGTAACAATACATACAAATTAATTTTACTTCGTAACAGCAATAGGTTTGAGTAAATATACTTTGAGCAACCACAGATGAACTTTCAGTTACACGTTTGCATTGTATTGGCTTGGTAGAAAAAAGGCTGTTTTATTCAGAGGGTATCAATCCGCCAAGATTACTATCACCTGACAGCAAAATAATTTCCTACTTTCTTCTTCATTGCAAGATAAAAATCGTGTAAATATGTGAAAGAGAACTTTTCAAATACAGGTATTATTTTGAAATGATCTGTAAATAAAATGAGGGAGAATAATGAAAAATGATATTATTTAAAAAATGTGTTTTGTAAAGCGCTATTTCGAAATATTCTTAAGCGATATAATTGAAAATTTGTTTATACAAATATTTAACTAAGATTCATAGGCCAAATTATTTATTAATTATCATAGCATCCAGTAACCAACTTCTACAAACTAAGATGATATCATATCGATAAGGACGGGAGACCTGCAGCCTGCCGACATGTTGGTGAGTGTGAAAGCAACTTTAAAGTTTAAGATAGTTTTAATGACCGTCAACATCGTGCCGATATCGGGTCAGTGTCGTATCTGTACGTTTGAAATCAGCCATTGCTGTAAAATATTTAATATAGTTTGTGTTGTTTTTACGTATAACAGATGGCATTGTTTTCTAAAAGTATATACACACACGCGTGTATTTCAATGCAAATTTTTGTCAAAATTTCAAAGCGATCGTTGAAAAACTTTCGGAGAGTTAAGATTGTGAAAAAACGAATCTACATTTTTACTTATATAAATTTCAAAGATAGACCTTTTCTTACTTTGTATTCTTGACTTTATTCTTTCTATAGTTTATTTAAAAAATGTGACAGGTTATAACTA
Source organism: Philaenus spumarius (assembly GCA_018207615.1). Classification (NCBI taxonomy): domain Eukaryota; kingdom Metazoa; phylum Arthropoda; class Insecta; order Hemiptera; family Aphrophoridae; genus Philaenus; species Philaenus spumarius. The sequence continues at coordinate 118,211 of JAGFPH010003288.1, read as the reverse complement.
CAACTAACTGATCAATAAGGGAGTCTACCATTTAAAATAAATTAAAATGCTAGAAGAGAAATTCACATCAAACACATTTAATGTTGCAATCATAATTCAAACTTTGCGACAGTACGTACACAGTTCCTTCTTTAAGTACAAAGGCAAACAATAATTTCTGTTTAGAGTTTCTCATTACCTTCTGTTCATACCATAATAAAGCAGTCCTCATTCACATTCTGTGCAGCATTTAGTACTTAGTCTTATGTTTTTAAAACTCTCATCTTTCTGTAGTCGCTTTATTGTTATAAAAAACATTAAATTTATTGGTTAACGAAGTATTTAAATTTCGTTTTTATTAAAGTAGGTTTTGTTTTAGACTAGTATAAATATTGCATAAATAGAATAATAAATTGAAATATTTTTGATTATAAAATACATAATTATAATAAGTGGTATATCCAGAGTATTTCTTACTCGTCCTAATAAACTTTTATAAGGATGAACTTTTTTATTATAAAGATGAAAAGTAAATATTACAGATACAATTTGCGTAAAATGTTTATATTTTCTAAATTGTTTTCGCTTATGAATTGCTGTTATTATATTTACAAATATATTTTCAGCTGTCGATGCAATTCTTCTTCCTTTTTTTTTTGAAACCACTAGATCGTTGTCACGATCTACACACAGCTTCACCAGGTGTGGAAACATAATTACACAATACAACACTGAACACATTATGAGAGGCTAGCTCTTCGTTCATTATTTTGTTAAAATTAAAGGGTGTTGTCACATGGTCGTATTCGTTCTTCCGACCGGAGACTGAAGTATATACAGACTGTCTGTAATCTATTATTGTAGTTGTAGTAGATATAACTGAGTTTGATTAGAGATAAGCCATATCATAAATGGGATTGGCTGAAAAAGTAAACTTGGTATATTATTAGGGTTGTTTTTGTGGGAAGTAGACAGACGTATTTTTCCAATACTCCGAGAGAACGTCCTTTATGTGCTTTATCGACAACGGAAAGGTTGTTGTTGATATAAAAGTACGAGTGAGTGGAATTTAATAGGTATTTGGCGTAGTTGTATTTTATGGATATTAAACGTTCTTTAAATCTTGGGGAAAAAGATTTGTTGGTTTGACCTTATGCAATTATTATACTTGAGTTGTAATATCCACTATTTTCGTACCGTATTTTTTTTGTGTTGATCTATTGTTGAAGAAATCGCCTAAATGTTGCTATGTTGCCATACATGTTTACCTAATATATTGATAGTAGTTGGGTCTAAAAGTCGGTTATATTTCTTAGATATATATATTATGATATGTTTTATTTTTAGTTTTTCGTTGGAATTGTTTATTTTTTTATATGTTTATAAAAGAAGGCTTCACCCCATGCTCCCTTCGCTAACCAACCCTCGCAGCGAAGTAAATGCAAAAAGATTATTGTATACTCTGATATTTTCACAAAAATGAAGATTGATTAGGTCAGACTCACTTGGATCGGGTTAGAGAGGGGGTTAACGATGACCTGTGTCCTGTGTCCTGACTAATGTGCAGTAGAGCCAGATTTGCGAGAACTTTTTATACGATAGAGAAATAGAGAGTTATTAGATTGACTATAATTTTGTAATCAACTTCACTTGAGTTTGTTTTATGACAGGTATGCTATGTTGGCTGATACCTAGTTGAGAGCCCTACGAACGAAGCTAAATATGTGTTTGTTATTTTTGATATTGTAAGGTCGAGAGGTTTAGGCTATTGTTGTTTTCCATTTCGGAGGTGAATTTTAACACAGGGTGTTTATTGGTCAGGTAGTTTGTGAATAAATATATTTGTCTCTTAGTACCATCTAATAAACAGATCTACATGTAGGTAATAGTGTAAAATATTTACAAGTAATTTTTTTGCAGAGATCATGACTTAACTGTTTTTAAGTTTCCAAAGGCCAATGTAGCTTAAAAGAATCGTGTTATATTCGTTAGGTGTATGAGACATTTACTTTATTTATTCAACTTCCGATATCCAATATTTACACAAATGCCATTTCCCAGAATAAGACTCCATAATTTGACAGATTGAGGTCCCATAATATAGTTCAGCTTATGTATTTCTTTTAGACCTGTCTTGAATTAAATTTTGCTTACAAATATTATAAGTTGCAAAGCATTTACATTTATGGTTTATATTACTAATTCCATTATTTTTCCACACAAGCACACATAACTCAAACGAGAGAACAATATAATACAAGTTAATTTAGTTTACATATAACAAATTTACATAATATATGTATTAAAAATATGTATACAAAATTAAAATTATAAACATGATATTATTTTAAATTACACAATGAAAACTACATAAATATAATATATAAGCATGTATACAAAACAATATAAACTGAAAACTGTAAAAATAATACTTTTTGTGTGATAGATTCAGTCTAACATGTTTTATAAAAAGGAATTATTATCATTTACAAATACTGTACACATATTCAATAAATGGCCACGTCTGAACACATCTGGCCACGTCTGAATGGCCACATATAGAGACACTAACACACGCACCCCTTTAAACAAAGTGTCCTTCTCTATGTTTTCATAATATGTAAAGTGTATTCAAGAATTAAGAAGGGATCGAGAGCCGTAACAAACATAAATATTTGCGTGTTTATTAAAGCTTGTCAGGATACTTAACGAGGCTTTAAATCTGCGCGGACGACCATAACTACAAACTAAATTGAATTGCTAATTTTACGACATAGTTGGGAGGGCTTGATAAAAAATAAAACTTAAGAAAGAAAAGCGTGAATAATCAAATGTAATAAAAAAAGAAAGATAGCTATTGCAGTTTGCCCATAGAACTAAGTTTCTTTAACGACTAAGATCATAAGATAGAGAAAATAAGAAATTATATTAAGTTTTTTAATTACTTTTTGAAGAAAAAATTTTTATTAAAACATTGTTCGTTACATATAATTAGTTACCAACTTTATTTTCGTTAAATTCTTAGTATACAAAGTGTATTCAAGCTCTAAGAAGGGAATCTATAGCCTCAACAAACCCCCGCCAGATATTTGCATATACTTGACGTTTATCAAAGCTTGTCAGGCCAGTTAACGAGGCCAGAGCGGCAGACATAGAAGTAAATTGAATTGCTAATTTTGCGACTTTGTTGGAGGGCTCGATGAAAACATAAAAGAAAGCAAACCGTGAATAATAAAGTGCAATCAAAACTGTAAAAGATGTCAGTCAAAATTATTAGAATTAGGCCAAATTTACAGTCTTGTATCGACCATAATTTTTGTAGAAGAAGAGGAATGATGTTAAGAAATGTTGCTAAAGGTCTTGCAACTGTCCTTTTTTTATTTTATAACATTATAGTGTCATCTATGTTTAATATTTCAGTTATAAGTCAAGCATATCAAAAATGCAGGGTATTCAAGTTTCTGACATCAGCCTAAATTATTAATGACAAGACAGATAGATTTAAGAGACTTATACCTTGATGACGTTTAATGTGACTAGGAGTATTAACAAAAGAAACTTGATATAAAAAAACTTTAAACAAGCTTAATGATATAAAATTTTAGTAACTTAATTAATTATTCAATTCCAACTGTAAAGAATCACTTTTTTTTTAAATAAAGGTATGTTATGAAGATTATATTTGATGAATGAAGTCGTTAAAACATGTGCCATTCATTATTTTACAAGTAACGTTAAATTTTATTCTATACAACAGAACATATTTTGAAATGTGAACATTATAAAACAAACAAGCTTCCTGAGAAACTTTGAGAATAGCTGAGAACAAAACACTCTTAGGAACCAAGTTGCGATTATTTCCTGAAAGTTTTACTTCAGTGAAGGGTTAAGCTCTTAGTGCTTTACAAACTACAATAAACTATTATACATTGTGCCTAGTAATTCTATAGTCTGTTTCTGTTTAAAATATTTTAAAATTTCTTATACGATTACCTTTGATTTGTTGACTATTTGTACGGGATTAAAAATATGGTTTTTGGTCCCCATTTTAACCCGCTCAAAAATAGTCAAACAATTTTCAAATTCATTTTTAATATTCTTGGACTGTGTTTTGCCAACATTGTGATAAATTTCAAGCTTCTATTAACTTGCTCTGAGGAAATGGCCGTAACAGGACAGACAAGCAGACAGGATTTTGTGTTTTATTTTCCATTTGAAATAAGGAGCTCTAAAAGTATGAAATAACTATTTAAATTGTAGAAGAAGAGTATACAGTTTTCAGTTTAAAATGTAAAAATTATTATTGCATTGTATCACAGGTTTTCTTGTCAGATAATTTAAAGGGTCTATTCAAGACTTAAAGAAATTATTACTCAAGGAAATTACTAATTAAAGATTTTACAAAGTTTGTATTTGAATGTGTTATTTTATACAGCTCTACCGGATTTAGAGCCAACCATTAAAATGGAATTTATACGAAAGAAATATGTTTCCAAAATATAATCTCGCTCTTTTATATCTTAGTACCAGGAGACCGAGCTAAAGCTCGATTATAAGCAGGGCCTAGTTCGCTCACGTCAATAACTATTATTGCAAATTTCCGTGAACATCGTTTAGGTTAGGCCTATAACATTAAACAACTAAATAAAGGGTATGTTTATTTAGCAGAAGTATTCGTTGCCATGGTAACTATAAATAGATACAACATTAGGCTTACCTCTAATAAAATACAGTTTAAAAGAAAACAGATGATTATTGTAATGGCATTGAAAACATTTGCATCAGCTGTGCTTCGTTTAAAAGAAAACAGATGATTATTGTAATGACATTGAAAACATTTGCATCAGCTATGCTATGTATTGTTTAAAATGGACAAATTTCACTTTTTAATTTAATAAAAAGACGTAGAAAACGAATTTTCCCAGACTGGTGACCATTTCCAATCGATTTCTCGTGGCCAAAAGCCCCATATAAAATCAAAAAATCAAAAATCCTTAGACGGAGATTCCAGATCCATTTAGCAGACAGACAATTATTTCTCGCTTTAGAAGATAAGATAAACACACCTGGGTTTAAAATTGTAATAATAATGTGCATTATGGTAGTTTAATCTAGTTGGTTATAGCAAGGCATTTATGACTATGACATTCTTTATTTATGAAAGTTTAAAAAATTTTTTGGTATTTTCTTAAGTTATTTATGACTCGTTAAAAAGGTGACATTATAAAATTTCCTTATATTGCTCTGAAATATTTAATATACCTTTAAGGGTGTCGATTACTAGACCCATATTCATTTCTCATTACTTATGTCGGTTTGTCAGTTTGTATCCCACAATTTACAATGTTAGTGATATGTATTTAATCATACGTTGTTTACCATGTTAGGTAGGAAGACTGTGTTTATGAAAACAATAATATTGGTCATTAATAAAATAAAATATTACCATTCCAGTAGTATATTTTTCTTCTTTTAAAATGAATTTGTCCTGTACCGCTAGCGCTAGTTTTGAGTAAAAGTGAAGTTTTGGAAAAAAACGTTAAAAAGGGAAACATAATACATTACAAAATTTAAATGGATGTCGGAGGTATATGCCAAAGTGCCAACTCCTTTGATATGTATTAATCATATTATATATGTTGTGGAAAGAGTTCGCATCTTCTGACGAAAACTTAGATAGGTTATTGAAATTATTTAACAGTTTCGGTGAAAATAAATTTCCGCGTGTTTGGAGAAGCGGGTTGTTGTGTCCGATTTATAAAAATTAAGGGAGTATTAATAAACCGGAGAATTATAAAGGTATAAATCTTTTGCCTAGCTTAAGCAAAGTGTACACAAATATAATGGCGTCCAGAATTACCAAATGGGCTGAGGTCTATAGCAAAATTTCACCATACCAAGCTGGGCTTAGGGCGGGGAGAAGCAAGGCTCATAATGTGTTTGTTTTACAAACTATAATAGAGAAATCATTAAAACGAAAAAGAGGGAAACTGTATACTGCATTTATTGACTTTGAGAAGGCATTTGACAGAATATCTCGTATGGCAATGTGGCATAAACTAAAACGGAAAGGGATGTCGGCGAGTATGATTAATAAACTAATTAATATATATCAAAGCTTAGAGTTAAATATTAGGTCAACACAGGGGACAACAAGCGGGAAAATTGAAAGTAAAGTTGAGGTTAGGCAAGGTTGCACAATATCGCCTATATTAGTTTTATTGTTTATAGACGATCTAGCAGAAGACATTATTGAAGGTGGCACGCACCCTCAGTCTATAAAGGGAACGGAGATACCGATTCTGCTATTTGCTGATGATGTTGTTATACCATCGATGTCAGTTGTGGATCTGCAGAGGGGTCTAAGTGTACTGGGAAATTATTGTAAATCGTGGGGTTTAAAAGTAAATGTAGAGAAAAGCCAGATAGTAGTTTTCAAAAAAGGGGGGAAACCAGCGAGAGCAGAACGATGGCACTATGGGGGACAAGAAATGAAAGTAGCTAAACAAACAAAATATTTAGGGTTTTGGCTAAGTAGTAATGGCACTTGGAACCATCATATAACTATGGCAAAGGGAAAGGGTAAGACAACGTTTAAACAATTAATAAAATAATAAAAAAATTACCAAATATACGTTTGGCGCTATTGAAAAACCTATTTAATTCTTTAGTAAAATCGGTGTATTTATATGGAGAGGAAATATGTAGTTGCGAAACTAATGTTTGGGAGATGGAAACAATTCAAAATGATTTTGCTAAGGCTGGATGAATGTGCCTAGAAGCGCTGCGAATTGTGCCGCGAGATGGGAACTAGGCATTCTTCCGGTTCAGGCTGATTTATTAGGTAAGAGTATGGAGTGGAGTTATGGGTTAAGCTAAGGGACGGGAAATGTGGAGTTTTACAACAGATATGCTTCCAATATCAAATTGAGCTAAAGAGCACGTGTTGGTTAGGGAAATTAGAGAAAAAGATAGAGGAAATAGGCCTCGAATGGATATTACAAAATTCAGATTTAAAATTAAAATTCATAAGAAAGCAGATTAAGAATAAATTTAAAAATATTCAGACACAAACTTTTGCAACTCAAATGTCGGAAAAATCGTCGCTGAAAAATTTTGTAAAAGTAATGGGAGATTTTGGGAGGGCTAAGTATTTGAATATGGGAAAGATAGAGAGAGAGAGAGGGGGAATAACTTGGTGGAGGATGGGGGTTTGGAAGCTAAGGGGATGGAATGTGGAGGGGAAAGCATGCCGGCTATGCGGGGGTAATATTTCGGCACAACATTTATATATGCACAACATTCTATATGCTCCTATTATAATATTAGTTTTATGTATAGGTGTGTACCTACGTTTGGGTGTAAGTTTGTATATTTAAGAATAGAGATTGAGGCACACTTTAAGTCTGTTGCTCTGACCTTTTTCTCTGAACGATAAGTTTATATAATAATTACTGTACCTGATGTTTTTGTGTCTATATTGTTTTTTGAAAAAAAATATATATAATATAACACATTAACTCAATAGTCTACCCCGGGATTAGAAACCTCTAGTTTCAAAGTAAGGTAGGCCTACGCTAACTTTCAGTTACAAAGCAACCAAAGTTATACAATGTTGTACATGTATCTAAAATAAATTAATGAGTTTTTAGTTCTTAGTAGGATTAAGACCAGTACAGCCCTACCTCTAAAATGTACTTAAATTATAAAACTTATTAGCTGTATTTATTGTTTTATATTATATATTGTAGGAAGTGTTATGATTTCGGTACTAATCTCTTTTAAAATAGATTATTATTAAAATAAGTTGTATTCATCAAATAAGCAGCTTTTAAGAAGTAGTACATTAGAAAAGTTGTTCAAGGACCAAATGCAAACATCCTTTATTAAGAAAAAACTATTTTTAGCACCGATCCTTGCAATTTTTAAAAGGTAAAACCAGACCAGACCTATAAAAATATTGCTAATTTAATTGTACTGACACAACAGCCAGTTACGAACCATCAGTGATCAAATTAAAAGAAGCAAAATTATAAATATCCAATAAAAAAAGAGGTATGAACATAACATGTAAAGGCAAAACTATGGAAATAAGCGTATTTAAAAATCAAATAGGATCATTGGAATTATACCTACTATGTGACGGTAAAACTACTGACCGACGTAATAACTCAATCATGAGAACCCTGACTCCATATGATAGAGTTGTGACTAGCAACTTGGTCACACTTCTAAACAATAACATATTATTCATTTCCTGATTCAGGGAAACCAGAATTTCATAAAATTTAAGAATAAAGCCATAAAATTATTACTTAAGTGTTGTGTGGTAAATACAAATTAAGTGACAAAAGACAAATCGATATAAATATCGATAATCAAAAATCACCTTAAAATTGTCCCTGCGGAGCTCAATATAAAACATGGCATTTCAGATTTATTTAACAAGTTTTCAATTTAAATTATTTATGTCAGGCATATCTCAATTTTTGTTTAATTACTGCAAGGGATAAAACAATTTCGAAATTCAATTAAATAAAGCAAACTAAATCATATAATTTTCCTTTCATAAAATAAGATGTTATAATAACTAAGGATTCCTACAAAGCACACGAAAAGAGTAAAAATACTTAAACTAAATACAAAAATATTATATCAGTATGCCATCACAAAATTGTTTGAATTTTCATAATATCTAAACAATTAAAAATTAAGTAGTTAAGTAAAAAAATTAAATATTTTTTTCTTCATATTTTAATGTTGAAAGGACTGTAGACATATGGTTATATGTAGGCGTAACCATAATAAATGTTTTAGTAAAATTGTTGAGCAATTTAGAAAGCAGACATCAAATAAAATAAAATTATCAAATTTACTTGGAATATTAAATATTTTGTAATTATATTAATGTGATCATTTTTATATCTCTCTTTAATCTGAATACATTCGACCCCACATTTAGTGGAATGTCTCTATTAAATATCATTAAAGCTTATTAAATTCAAGATAGGGTCGTCGTAACCTTGGCCAGGGTAATGTGACAATGTGTTCAGAAATACATTTTAAAACATTTAACAACTAGTCTATAATGCTGTGCTAGATACGATTGATCACATTGTATAATTTATAATCATTTAACGAGTAAATGTACAACTTAAAATAACAGTTTCAAAATGTTTTTAGACAATTGTTTAACTAGTTTAAAGAGTTGTTGCAATTAATGCTTATTAAATAATTTATGTGACTGGTAAATCGAAATTTTATAAGATGTACCAAATCTAAATGATGCAGAATCTAAATCCTAAACCATTAAAATCATCAATATGATGGCTTATATTTCAGAAAATATAAAAGTCAAACACAATTAATATTTTCCTAACAAATAAAGAGTGTTTACCCTACCTGAATATATTTAATATATTACACCTCTAATAATGTTGTCGAGTATTAGTTTGAAGTCTTTAAACCACTTTAAACTGTTTTAGAGAAGTAAACAACACAAAATAATTTTCCAACAGCGTTTGTGCTGTTCCTAAAGTTATATGTATTCCTTTTGCTTAAAGTCGCAAATAAAAGCAAGGAGAACGAATTTTAATATAAAAAGAGTCTGATCCTCCAAGAGTTATTTTCTCTTGACTTTTACAATAACAGTTATTCTCAAGTGGCTTGTGTTTTTATTAAAATGAAAATAACTTTTAAAAGGAATCGTTACTGCAAGTTTTTATTCGACACAAGAAATACTTGTCTATGGTGACTTATTTTCTAAATGTTTGTCAACAATATTCTAGAATATTCAATATTCTACATGGTAACTGTATTTAATTTCTGGTGACATTTGTATTCACTTATACATGTACATAATGGAGTCATTGTCTTTACATTTATTAATTTTAAATGAAAATCACAATAACACCGGATTTTGTTTATTTATGGTTTCTTTTATTAATAAATTTGATGGTTTTTCGAATCCCTACAATAATAATAATTAATACAATTGTTTTATAAGTCATAACAATTTTGTTAAAATATCTAGTTGATGTATTTATTGCAAATTGTATAATGGTTCTACAATTTAATTTGAATGCAGAGATTTGAAATATTGTTTTGCTTTTCATATCTTAGATACCAGAATTTAACCAAATGAGCGTCTGTTCATTTAAATAAATCAGTCTAGAAACTAAAACTGACACGATGGTAAATAAAACCAATTGACACTAACAAGAAAGAATTGTCAGTTGAAGAATGTTGAAGTGTTGAAGGAACTTACATTTTCATACGAAAGTGATATTTTAGCTGTAATTACACTAATAACATCTTAAACTTTATCACTGCGATAATCGGGTCTTAGTCACCATCTCAATGTATAATGAACATGGATTTTATCGAACTAAATGAGAAATGTAAATTCGTTGCACGAAGATTTTTTAATAAATCGAACTTTGTTCAATAATTGAACTAAAATAAAAATGAAAATATTTGTTCTACAATTAAAATGGAATGCCAAGGGTTTGTTCAAAATTGTGTAAAATTTCACATAAATTTGTTTCTGTGTGGCAGTAAGAGTCGATAAAATTTGTTTTAATATTGTTTATATGCTCCTACGAGTTTCATGTTAACATCTTTTACGATTCCACACTTTTTTATTGTATTTCATTTTAATTTCTACTATAAGGCAATATTGAATAGCTGCTTGTGTGTACGAAATATATTAGTAGAATTTGGTTGCACCTAAGCCTCCAGTTTCGACTCATGCGCTCCTTCGTTTCACTCACAAACTAGCAGAGTTTGAACTCCGACCTTTGCGGTCTCGGGTTATAGACTGCTTTGCTTCGCTCGCAGCGTACAAACTCTGCCGTTGGCCTCGGATCAAAATATTATAATCTTCGAGGTAAAATAAACCACTTGTACCTGGTACTTTTATAGTGTTTTACGTTTTGATCGATTTCGGGGAAACCATGAGAGCTATAAGACCGTGTAAAAAAATGTGCAGAATGTTCTAAATTTTTTAGTTTAGATAGAACTTTAAAAAAGTTTCATTCTCGTACGAAAAATCTAAAATATACTTATTTCCTATCGGTTGTTGGATTTTTTGGCTAACGAACTAGTCTGAGTGACGTAGGCAACTAATGTATGTTCCAAATTTAGACAAAATCGGACTTAAAATACGGCCGAACACATATACAGTATACATGTTACTTCCGGTCAAAAAACATTTTTTGGCAAAAAAACTCGACCGATCGACATAGACAACCAACTTGTGTACCAAGTTTTTACCAAATCTGATTTTAAATGCGGCCGTTAAAGTGCGAACACATTGTGCCGTCTGACTGAACTGGACCTTTTTTATAAGCCAAATGAAGCAATCATTTCATATTCATATCCAGGAACTTGGACCAGATATACTGTAGATAAAAATACAATACAGGAATTAGTTTGGCTTAAAGAACTTAAAAGAGCGACATTGAGCGTGTTTGATATTGAACTACAGCAAACTACAGCTGTAGTAGGTTTCTTGTTGTAATTGGTTTCATCTTGCACAATTTGACCATGTGGCGAACTACACCAAGACATTAGGTTTAATTAAATTATTCTTTCTTTTGCCCTTATAAAACTGGTAAAGTTTACAGTTCGAATTAACCATTCTGTAATAAAATTATCACTATGCCTTTGTATATCAAAATTCAATTACTATTGCCTTATTTAGACAGTAACTTTGTATAAATATACTTTGAAATATTCACTGTTAAAGCATAAAAGGTTGCAGTTGGAAATTTAACTTATATTGATAAAGATTATTTGAATTAGTTCACTTTTAGGTTATTGAGAAAAATGATATGTCCTTAGGCTATTTCAAAATATAAAATAAGGCTGTTTAAAACAGTTAACTTTAAGGTTATTTGAAAACGATATGTCCTCAGGCTAAAATTAGGCTATTTCGTTTCACTATCAAGCTAAAACTAATTAATTACAGAATATAACATGTTATAATTCATTTTAACAAGAAGTATTATTTATAGAAAATTTCAGATATCTCGTTTCTAAACCAAATTAAATAATAAATTCGTTTTGCCTGGTGTTTGTAGATTTTTAGCTCATATTTGAGGCACTCTATTAACTCACAAGCATTTTCTAACTAAAATTGAATTTAGTATTTCGCTATTTGTGCATTTTTTGAATTTAAAATAACTGACTGTGAAGCACTTGGTCACGGTGGAACGAAGAGACGCCGACTGAAGTCAAAGAAAATGGCTAAAACCGATTAGCGTCTTGATTTTTGCTCTTTCGAGAAGAAAGACCTACGGCGCAAGTGGTGAAATTATGCACCAATTGTCAGTCAACCCCTACTATTTGACAGGTTATGCTCCCACAATACATAAAGGTTGATGAATTTGCATTATGTCAGTGTAAGGTTTCTTGTGAACGCTACAACACACACACTCCACACACACACACTCACACCTTCCCACCAACCCCCACACGCACATACACACATATATATATACAGGATGTTCATTTGAAAACTTCAAACTCGTATTAAAAGACTTATAGCCCAAGTATGAAAATTATGTAAACGGGAGTGAATAGTACTAACTCGGGGAATAAAATAAAAATATTTTTTATTAATTCACAGAGTCCCTCAGAGATCTGTGCTGGGCCCAATACTTGTATATATTAATGATTTATGTGAAGCTAAATTGAATGGATTTCGCTGATGATACCGGTCTAACATATTCGAGTATACATTTAATACAAATTCATTGTTACATGCAAGAAAATCTAATCAGGATAAGATACTGGTTTGATAAAAAATTGCTTGTATTGAGTGAAAAAACAAAATATATGGTGTTTGGGATACGGAAAGAATGCAATTTTGTTGAAAATATATTTTATCATAGGTTTAATTGTGGAAACTTTAATAATTGCAATTGCTTGGGTTTGGATAAAGTAAACCAAATAAAATATCTAGGTTTAACAATTAATTCAGATTTTACATGGAAGGGACATATTAGGTAGGTAATTTAAGGCAGAAATGTATAGTGCGCTAAGAAAATTGTATTTATTACGTAATATTTGACCACCAAAAGTTTTATTATATGTATACCACGCGTTAGTGAGCTCTCGCTTGAGTTATGGGTTGAGTTGTTGGGGTGGTCCTTATCTCTCCACGCTCAAACCTATTATAACAATTCATAAACATATTGTAAGAGTAATCTCTAGAAAATCTAGACTAGAACACTCTTGGCCTATTTTTTCTAAATTAAAAATCTTACCGTTAAGACATATATGTATATTTTTAAAATTCTGAAACTGTTCCGGGCAAAAAGTTATTATACTCAAAACAATAGTCGCAGCACGTATGCTCTAAGAAACAGTAATCAAATGGTATTTCCAAAACCAAAACTTGCTATATACAGACACTTTTTTAGTTTTAACGCTAAACGCCTCTACAATATGGTTTCATTGCATGTTAGAAAGGATTTATTGACAGGGTTTTTAAGAGATGTCAAAGCATTTCTTTTTTCTGTTGAGGATATTTAATTTTTTATCCAAGTTGTTGAATGACGCATAGTTGGCTCTAATAATTGCTAATGGCTTGTAAACTAAGTACTGTACTTGGCATGAATCTTTTATTTTGTGTAGTGCTAAAATATTGATTTTTATTTAAGGCTGTGATTACCTTGAAGATGGTAATTAATTAACTAAGTAGTTATTGTTTCTTTTTGTAATTTTATAATAAAAAAATAGTGTAGTTTAATTTTGTTAGGGTGGTTGAACGGCGACACAACTCTCTTTTTCATTTTCTTTTTTCATATCCAATGAAATGTTGGAAGTCTCAAACAGGTAATGCCTAGGAGACCCCTATATTATTTATTATCACTAGCTTTAGGTTTAATTTTTTAGTAGATATATGAAAGAATTGTGTTTATTTTGTAAAACATTGTATGGATGTTTGGTGGAAAATAAATAAATCATCATAAAAAAAATATTTTCAAAATGGGGGTGCTCACCCCCGTGCCCCCTTACCCAAAGTCAAATTTTGAAATGGCAACGTATACCTTGTGACACCTAAAATTGAAGCTCATAAAAATGATGTATTTTGGTGAAAAAAAAAATGAAATCGGCCAAGCCGTTTGGTATCAGCAGCCAATAATGTTATTTCTTACACAACAATTACTAACTACTACTTACTGCTAATAACAACAAAATTACTCACTGAATACGGTTGTAAATCCTTTGTAAACTTCAAATCAAATGTTAAAATTGGTAGCCATTGTTGTTCATGCCATAAAATAACCTATTTTCAAATTCTTGCCTAACCTTTCTAAAAGTTTCTCTGGTTAAACCCCTGCATTTAGCAGTGATCCTGTTTTTCAAGTCTTGAACACCGGTGAGAGTTGTTTTAAAAACTACTTAAGTGACCCCACAAAACAAATCTAAAGTTGTTAGGTCTGGAGACCTTGCCGGCCACTCAATTGATCCTCTTCTACCGATCCAGTGCTCCGGGTAGTGTGCATCCAGCCATTGTCGTACAGGAAGAGCATAATGTGCAGGAGCTAAATTTAACTGGCCTATTTCATTTACCTGGTTTTCAAGCGTTTCCACAATAAGAGGGTGAATAGTGTTTTCTAGCAAATCTAAGTACAATTCTCCATTTAAGTTTCCTTCAATAAATACAGGTCTAACAATAGTTTCGCCAAGTATTCCTGCCCAAACATTAATTTTTTCAGGCTATTGGGATGGTCCTTCAACGAATACATACGTGGGTTTTGGTCTGAAAGAAATCGGCAATTGTGTTTATTAACAAAACCATTAACATAAACTATACATTCATCACTGAAGCAAATGTTTTTCACAACATTTTCATTACCAATAATGAGTGTACTAATTTGTTCACATAACTCAATCTGACGGTCATAATCATCTTCATTAAGTGGATGGCAAAATCATTGTAAGGATGAAATTTGTTAGTTTTCAACGCTTTGTGAACGGAACCAACAGATGATCCCGTTTCAACAGCTGACGAATGGATTTATTAGGGTTTTCAACAACATTATGAATCACTTCAATTTGAGATAATTCGTCTACAACTCTATTACCAGACCTTTTATTGTTATTAACTGAACCACCTTCAGTAAATTTTGTAACTAAATCTATGATGTACCTAGGTGACACATTCCTTTCAGGTTGTAGTGTGTTGAATGCGTTAGCAGTTCTATTCACACAGTTATTCTCTGATCCATAGATACAAATAATCTCAACTCTTTCTTGAAGGCTGTAAACTATTTTCCTTGTGAAGCAAGACGTACAACACGCACCACTGTCACTGAGCAAATTAAACTGCATTCCCAAATTCGCGACCTTTGGTGTGTTGAAACTAAAAATATGTCCAGAGATGCCTACTCCATAAATACTGTAGATAAGGAAAATAAAAGAATGATAAGATACTTGTTTGTCCTTATCACTTACAAATACTGATAACAAAATTGGAAATTGTTACGTTAAACAAATATTTTTGGCTTTTTGGCAACATCATTCATCATTGTGTTGTCTAATTAGTAGTAAGTAGTAGTTAGTAATTGTTGTGTAAGAAATAACATTATTGGCTGCTGATACCAAACGGCTTGGCAGATTTCAATTTTTTGTTCACCAAAATACAAAATTTTTATGAGCTTCAATTTGAGGTGTCACAAGGTATGTGTTGCCATTTCTAAATTATGACTTTGGATAAGGGGGGAACCCCCATTTTGAAAATATTTTTTTATTCCTCCAATTAGTACTATACACTCCCGTTTACAGAATTTTGATACTTGGGCTATATGTCTTTAAATACGAGTTTGAAGTGTTCAAATGAACACTCTGTATATAATTTTTAATGCTACATCAAAATGTTTTCTGGGGACCATGACCGGTGGTCATTTACTACTCCCGACTTTAGGTATTACCATATGGGTCACTTCAATAGCTCATCTTTAGTATGGAAATTCGCTAATAGTAATAATAGTGTACATTTGTATTTTAGTGTTTATAATAAGTGTCGTATACATTGATGAACTCGAAGTTTCGTCCTTTCTGTGCTGCTAATTTCTAAATTGAAGTTATATTTTTAGCTTAATTTTCTATTTATTAATTTTGATGAAAAAGTATCTTCAAACCAAAGATGTTTGTTAAAAAGAATGAAGCACCTTCATTTTTTGTAATAATGTAATTTTCATTCCTAACCACTCACTGCAGTTACTAGTAGTCTACTTTGCAATACTAGTATGTGTATTACAGTAATCCGCTATGGAATGGATGTAAGTATGAATTAATTTAAAGCACAAGTTTTGAAAATTACTTCTAAAAATACAAAACTGCTTATTTCGACTTACCTATTCAAAGTTCGTATCATGGAATAACTTTACTTTTTTGTATTAGACTATGTAATAATTGATTCAATAATAAATATGTAATTAAAATAAACTTGTTAATATTTTTTTAATATCTTTTAATTTCAATTAAAAAAGTAAATAAATAGAGCTACGAAAATAAATAATTGAACAATTTGATGATTAACTGAGAATTTAATTTCCAACTCTGATAACAGTATTTACAATTTATTTACAGTCTGTCTCTAAATCTGTGTCTGAACGTCTTAATTCCTTATTAATGTATTAAGCTAGAAGACAGGGTTGTGTCGTTTTTTAAATCACATGGCTTAACAAATTTAAACATAAAATATTGTTGTATGTTTTCATGTACCCAGTAGCTATACCGAAAGATCACGAGGTAACTCATCTTTACCGCTGCAATACACAAAAAGATAAGACATGCGCATGCGTAGAGCGACCACGGATAGACTTCTAAAACTTAGTGGTAGCCTTTATAACATCTTCAATCCGACAAATGACTTCATCCATAGTTGAAAAGGCAATTTAAGTCAAATGTGTTACTTTCGTTATCCATAATAACCAAGTAAAAATAATGCCGCAAGTTTTCAACTACATAAGTAAAGGCACGTGTGTCTATCATACGTTAAAAAAAATTATAACTTCTCGACAACAATTAGTTTTTTCAAAATGGCTTTCTTCTAAACTTTAGTACAAATTTCGTAATTACTTTTAACAAATAATTATCACAAGTTTTTCAAGTGTCATGAGATAACTATATAATGAAATCAGTATTTTTTATAATCTTATGTGTTTTACAAAACTTTTAACAAAACCCTGTGGAGTAGTGTTAAAACCCTCTGAGGATGATGACCATGTCATCGAAATGTACATAAGGGTAACGTACAACTTACAATAACTTACATAACTTACAATTTAGTTGTTTAGTTATTGTTTTTGTTCATTGTTTTGTGGTTCGGGGTTTTTATTCAAATCAATGTGAAAACTTTTAAAATATAAAATTAACTATAACATAAATTAAAGCTTACTCCATAGGCTAATTTAACACAGCCAATTTCAAAGTAAATTTGACATAATGTCTAATCATGTAAAATAATTTAATTGAGTTCATACTGAGTACTATTTAAATTTAATTAAATGAGTTTACATTTAAACTCTTATTATTTGGAGCTGTTTAAGAAATCTAAACTATAATTCAGCATAAGGTTAAATTACGCAAAAGTCTACAAGTCTAACTTGGTTATAACTTGCCTTAGTTGTTGTAACTTGACTATACAACAGGAAGGCTTTGTTTCCTTTTAATATAATATCTGAATAATGAAGACTATTTTTCCAATAACTGTTTACATAAGTTATCTGATCAATTGGTTCATTTTAAATATGACTGTATACTTTCACACTTTCATATAATTAAATAAATTAAAATCACTATTTATAAGGTAACTATTTTAATTTTGCCTAAAACAATTTTGTTTCAACAGATCTTTATCTGATGCCAGTTACACAGTAACGGGCGTAATAT
Source organism: Philaenus spumarius (assembly GCA_018207615.1). Lineage (NCBI taxonomy): Eukaryota > Metazoa > Arthropoda > Insecta > Hemiptera > Aphrophoridae > Philaenus > Philaenus spumarius. Next base: position 100,322 of record JAGFPH010003288.1, on the reverse strand, counting down.
AATAACAGCTGCTGTGCAATTGCAAATTGTGAATAGTCCTGCACAATTATATTGACAGTTATTCGATATGCTTGTTGTAAAATAATTTGTTTAATTTAGTGTATTAAATCTATATAAACATCCATGGCAATTAAAACAAAAATATCGAGGTTATACGTATAAACAAAAATACGACGAAACTTTATTTTGGTGCCGTAGCTAGCAATTCTTTCGGTCTGTAGTCCAAAAGGACTCAAATTAAACATTTTATAAATAATATAATATAAGTAATATTTATTAACTCATTTAAATTTACACTTTTTTAAAAATATTTTCCAAATCCTTTAACTTAGTTATATTGAAGAGGAAGCTCACCATTAAGTAAATTGTATAATATGTGTGATAAGTTGTTTTATGCAATCTTTATTCCTATCATGCAAAAAGGAATCTACACACACACACACACACACACACACGCACACACATATATATATATATTTATTAATTTTTCAATATTTATTTTTAAATTTTTTCTCAATCTCGGTTTCTTTATACATTGTTAAGGTGTCTATTCTAACTCTCAGTTGTACTTGAAAAGCTGTATAGTAAGTAATTTGGTGTTACACAACCCTTTTGATTATGTACTCTTTCAAATTTAAATATTTCCGATTTCCTCATTTTGAGACAGTCACTTTCAAAAATTTTAAAACAAATGATTTAGTTAACTCCGAGAGTGGTACAGTATATAGGTAGGCATTACTTAGATTTATGAACCATGGTGTTTTGCTGTTCCAAACCATGAACAACAAGTATGAATAATAACTTTGTTCGTTGTTTTTCTTACTTCAGTAAAAAATACATGACTTTTATCCTTTTATCAAATTAATTCAATCATTGCAATACTATAGTGATAACTTTCCTGATAAACAAATAGAATACAATCTCAGCAGTGTTGTTGTTGTATGTTGAGTGTTCCTATCATAATGGGTCGCGCATATACAATGGCTGGACAGAACTTCATGGCATTACTTTAATATAATTCGATATACATGAATTCCAACATAATATAGTCATATAAATAAGTTTAAACAATTGATTTTTATTTTGGACCAATTGCAACAATGATTTTACACTGGGGAATTAAGGTGAGCTTGACAGGAGCAAAAAAAATCAAAAATTATCTACTGTAATTACGGTAACATGGGGTGCTTTGCATAGTGAGAACCAATAAACTCAGCTGTCCCAGAATTTATTAAAGATGCAAAATATGCCGAACGTCCCAGTAGTACATTATGTTAACGCTTTCAATACATTTTGAATTAATTAAGGAGTTCTGTTACACACAGATAAACATGAGTTTCGACGGTTATACCGTCATCGTCGGATCATTGATGTCATGTTTTTTATATCAGCCGTTCTGAGCCACTAAGTCACTGGCCTAATTTATTAAAGCCTAAGGATCCGACAAGGATCTGACGGTAACGGTATTAATCTAATAAACTATTAATCCAATAGGAAAACATTTTTGGATTGTCTGATAGAAAAAAACTAAGGTAATAAACTTTTTTTATTATATTCATTGAATACGCAATCCGGGAGGGTAACACATATATTATGTCAAAATTAGTTCTTTGTACAGTACTGTTTTGTTTCTTTGTTTAGACCACCAATAAATAGTAGCAATCGATTTTTGTACATTTTTTACCACAATTAATAATTTTAATAAAAAAAAGGGTCGGGCATTTCTTGTAAAAAGCATATTTTTTGAGGCAACAGCTGATGAGTTATTAACAGTCAAACCTTGTTGACACAGTACCAATACGGTTATAGTTTATATAGTGTACAATATAAACTAAAATGTTAAGCGAAAGAATTTGCTGGTTTCTTACAGTAATGAATTTAAATAAACAATACAAATTGGAAAAACTATTTATCATAAGCAGAAGGAGTTGATGGAGGAATTTAATTTTGTTTTGTCACTTTCACAAAATAACGATTTACATGGTAAAACGTATGAAGAAAATTAAGATGTGAATAATACATTTTTGAGAACATAAATATAAAACTTTTACACTATGAAATATTATTCTTTTTTTAATAAAAGATGAATTATCTTCTCTTAATTCTGACGCTAAATATTCACATTATTGAAATGTTTTGTTGAACAGAGATGCGATGGTTAAATTATTTTTCACCTTTATAATCGATTATCTTTGGAAGTGAAAACGTGTCATTGTTTTACTATCAAAAGAATAACTTTTTTCTTTGTTTAAAATTTCTATTGTTTAAATTGTCTCGTCTTGAAGTCATTATTTATTTTAATCCTCGATCTACTCACAGGAGTTTAATTAATCGCAATTATTGTACAAGTTTGATTAAATACTGAAATGCTAAATGATTTTAATTGCAATTCGCGGAGGAAAGTTTAACAAAACAAGCTGAAATAATTATCCTATATTTCTGTAAAATTAAAATGCTTTATCTTCATTCTTACGTTATGTGTTTATTTTAGAGATTAAACTAAATCTCCTTTATTTATTTTACTATATTCGCTTTGCCAAGCTACGTACCTATTGTTGCTGTACATTGTTTATTTTTATATTAAAACGCAATAATATTAAATATAATAATAAAAACTGGAGATTGTGAAAATATAGATGTTATTATTTTGTTTATAATTTAATTAGTAAGTATCTAATTATTAAATATTATTAGATTTATTTTGTTTTTGTTACTGAACTGGATATATTTTCCATAAATACCTTAATTCCTTGTACTGCTCGCAGTCCTATTGTGATCACTCTTTATTCGATTACTTTTTAGACTGCATGTGTGCGATTTGCTCACTAAAAAGAAACAACATCGGCACATGTATTAAGTGTGTTTGTGTTTTTGTGTTAATGTTTGTGGATTCTTTATGTGTAATTTATAGTTATTTTACGCGCATTGAAAAAATGCACAATTTTATAAACGGTTTTGAAAATGCCTGAAAAAATAGGCGAAACGTACTTCAAAATTTGTGAAGTTGAGATAGATACTTGAAAATTTCCTCTTGGGGATTTTTGGGAACGCTGATTTCATTTCTGACCGTGCGATATGCCTCCGGTGCACTAGGTGATGTGCAGTACTTAAAAGAAATAATTTTGATATCTTGTTAAATAAATATCCACATTGTTAATAAAAAGTAGTAGGTTATTTATTGAATTATTAATAAAATAGAGTATTAGTAGTTCCTTTATAACATAGACACCACTTATGAATGTTCACGATGTTTTCACAATATTTTCAAATGTTTAAACACTGAATTTTGGGCAACCAATTGATTTTCAACTAGTCTGAATTGAAACTCGAAAAAAAATCCGAGAGGAATTTTTCAATTCTATTTCTCAACTTCACAAATGTCTCCCCCCCCTCCATCGCCCCGCGGTGCACCGAGGGCCTTTCGCATGGTCAGTATTGAAATCAGAGCCCCCAAAAACCCCCGAGAGGAAATTTTGAAGTCTACGTCGCAACTTCACAAATTTTCCACCATCGCCCCCCAAAGCCCCTCCCCTCCCCCCGGTGCACCGCGAACATTTCGTATGGTCAGAAATGAGATCAGCGCCCCCAAAAATCCCCATGTACCGATTTTCGTGGATTTTCATTTATTTTTAGCTGTATCAAAATATTATGCACTTTTAGATACACTTTATGCACCCGCGAATCCCACGATGCATTTCCGCTTTCTCCGGAAACTGGTCATATGTAATACGGACCTTCTTCAAGAAAGCTGTGAGTGAGTCCACCATCGCCTTCTCCTAGGTAAGCTAACCCCATTGTGTAGAATTAAATATAAACTAGCACAAGCTAGAAGAACGTCTTCTTCAGTCAACATATATCGAGAAATACTGCCTAGCTAGTGTGGACACAAAACAATGACAAACATTTGTCTCGGAACAGTTTGCAAACAGTTTGTTGTTTCTTGTTTGTAAGTGTGGACTAGGCTTAAGCTTTAAGGGGGGTGAGGGGAGAAGCATAAAATATAGGATGTATATGTAAGAATTTTTTAAACTCTATATACTCTATACTCATTAAGAATAAAATATTTTTGTAACAATAACATTATTCTTCTGTATAGATTCTAAAGAATCTAGAATTGAAGTTATACTATTACGGATCCTTGTATAGATTTGTGTTGAAATTAAATGTTTAGAGAAATCCTAAACGTGTTAGATGCTATATTATCCATTTACTCCCTATAAATGCCACCAAATGGGGTTATTTTTACTTTTCTTTATCTGAAAGCCAAACAGATTAAAATAATTGTAATTTTTTAGTTACCGTTTTAAAGGTTTACTAATTAATTATTTATATTATATTTATAAAAATAATTTCGTATAGTATCACAAATGACATTTTGTGAGTGTACAAATTGGCAAATCATTTTTGATTTATTTTAAAAATAAGGCTCTCCATCGGTAATATTAATAATGATGCGACGTTATGAATAGTATAATAAGCTCAATAATTTAATTTAAGACTTCTGAACATTTTTTAAATTAAAGAAAATCAATAAACAATAAATAAAACGTATTTTTATACCAACATTTATTTGAAATATTTAAGGGCAGTATTTGAAACAGTTTCTTAAAAATAATAAATTGGATACGACAATATTTACAACTAGCATACTAAAATAAATCACAATATAACAGGAAAATACGTGACATTTTAAAATTCCTCACTCGGCATCACATAAAATGCAGAAATTGAGGATATTGAAAATATGGAGATATCAAAGAATGTGAAATATTGCAACTATTTCGCATTACTTATTTACATGTAAAATCAAGTAAAATTGCAGGTTTTACATTAACTGACACTCAAGGGGAAAGAAAGGGCTGCTGTCAATAATAAGTTAATCTTTAAGAAAACTAACTAAAAAACAGATGGTCATGTGGGAATTAGTAATTAAATTACTCAATTACCACAGACTAAAATGAAAGCTATTATATGACACTAATTACCAGTACCCATTAAAAATCTAAGTAGTTTCATTGAATGAATAATATTTACCACACAACAAACACTTTTAAAATTTGCCGTTATGAACACGAAAAAAGAGAATAAAAATAAAGAGTAATGACTGGAAAAAGAGGTACATTATATCATACTTACCGGTATATTAAATTACAGTCGTAATAAATAAGTGTTATTTCAGATCTGGATGTCTTTAAAACAGTACAATAAATTGAAACTGTGTCGAGGAAAGCCCTTTGAAGTAAACATGGCTTTTTATTTCGAGAAAATACATTAAGATTCAGAATTATAATAGCCAAGGATGTAAAATTATAATCCAAACATTTACGTTGTTCCCAATAATTGATCTAAATTTTTGGAGGTCTTAAGTCTTAGTACAACAATTATTATTTTGTCTCTTTTTTTAATTATACTAAACAAATTTAATTTAATGACTAATACGTGCAGAGTGTTACTTTAGAATATTTAAATCTGAAACGTTTAAATACCACGAATAATAAATTTAGTAAATGTACTGCTTCTTATAAATTCTGATTGATTCAGTTAGACAAATTATAAGATATAATAGTGATTAATTTATTTAAAGCAGTAAGTACGTTTAAACTTATCATTATATTGGATTCATCAAATCTGTTGTTCATGCCATAATTAATTGCGATAAATTAAAAGTACATTCGATCACAAAATGTGTACAGTCTTAATCATGAAGAGAAATAGATGGTAATATAAACTATGTTACAGTATAATTAATTATTGCTCTATAATTAAACTATAATATTATATTTTTAAGTAAGAACATTATACATATGTAGGCACATTGCCTAACTTTCCCATATTCATATAAGATTATTTCATTTACATGTACAGTAATCAAATTGCCTATTCAACGCCGCGCTTCCAACACGTCCGACTGTCGCCGACCACTAGACACATTTATAAGTCATGTAACTTTATTAAATTTCATATCAATGGATTGAGTAGAAGAAAGTAAAAACCTGATTAAAAAAGTTGTTTACGTTAAGCTAATTGAAGCCTATTGCGAGTAAATACATCTGGAACTACAACACTAATCCTAATACGGATTATTTAAGGTCTTTGTCACCATTAATTTGTATTTGAAGTATTTCGACTGAAAGATTTTAAAAGGAAATAAACTACTGAAATACAATTAATTTGCGTTGGATAAATTTTTGGATACTTTTAAATGGCATTTACATTTTAAAACATCGATAGCAAATATTTACTTCCACAAAGTGATAATATATTGACGAATGACTACAATGTACATGGACCTAGAAAATTTTAGCTTAGTTTATTTAACAAAATCTAATAACAGCATTAATAGTTGATTAAATAAGGCTAGTGATTAAGGATTTAATAGTTGATTGTTTGAAACTCGTTCCAAACCTGTGATGTTCAGTTTACAACAGAGTTTAATTGTACAATAAGCCATCATTATTTATTATTATTAATGATGGCAAATAAAAAATAAAATATATTAAAAGTTATAGTAAATAATGCACTAAGAAAAGATTTGTTTATTCTATTAATCTTTAAGTATTGTGCTATTTTAAATATAGTTTAAATAGAAAAATGAAATAAAAGTTAGTCTTATTTTATCAGCTTGTTGGAAGGCTTATTTTGACTTTTGTAGTAGGAAAGTAGAAACATAATGTTAAGGATGTTATTTTATTCAATTATTGTCATTTAGTTATGGTTTTTATATTTTATATTATACTTTTCTTCTACATATATTTGCTACGCTACGCCCTTCTCTTCATTATCATATTTTTATTTAGTTTTTAAGGTGAAAAGCACCGTTTCACTATCATTGTCATAAAATAACTTCCTAGACGAAGATAACCACCTAGGTTTTTCGCCTTAAAAAAAAATAACTTCCCCTAACTAGTCAAACGTATTTAGTTTTTAAACTTATTCGACCGGGGACATTATGATTCAGAGTTAGGTAAGGCAACTTTTGTCATTTTAACTGTTATATTATAAAGACGTAAAGAAAAACAAATATTTATCACAATAATATGCTGAACTACAGGTTGTATTAATTATATTATATAAATAAACACTATTTGTCTGTTTAATTTATTAGCTATATTAATTATAGCCAGTGTCATGTTTTGTTTGTAATAGTATACATGTAATTAAATTGTTTTTAAACTAGTATGAGGCATACATACATAAACTCAGAATATAACACTTACAACGCACATTGTCAATACAACACTCCTAGAGTGAAATATAAAATAATTGTGTCAGCAGTTAGTTGAGTGACGTCACAGCTGTTGTCTTCTGAAATAATTAATGCATGTACAGTGTATTGTTACTCGGAAACATTTCAAGCAAAGTGACAACGAAACACAATAAAAGAGCTGTCTCAGATTTAATTGCTGTTTGCTTTTCTGTATAAACGTGCAAAATAATACTATTGACATCTTTATTTACTCTATTATTATCTGACTACCTTATTCGCGTCTTTAGAAATTACTACCGTTGTTTGGCCTAATACACACAGTTTTATTTCTTATATTATATAGGAAAAGGATGTCATATTTGTAATATAAACCTCAGTTTGCACTTTGAAATCAATGTAAACTAAATTTAAAATTTAAAATCTAACACATTATCCCTTTGTATACAAAGTTACTGTTTAAATAACAAACATTTACAAATTAAATTAAACATATGTTTTATTCGTAACTGCGCAGATGAGGTGACGAGAGGTTTTGGGAAATTCAATCTTATATACTAAAACTAGACGGTAAAATGGCCCTAAAAACAAAACAAAATTTCACGAAAAAATAAATATTATATAAACTATTTCAAAAATAAAACTAAAAAATAAAGGTCTACCTATTTTTCCAATGTTTGCATTTAACAATAGAAACTAAACACTTCACTGACACTAAAAAGAATAAATAAACCAAACAAAATGAACTAAAAAAAAGATATAAAAATAAGAGAAAAAGTTGAAATTTTTTATAAAACTTGGATTAGTAAACTATAAACAATGAGACGTACAAAATGACATTTAATGCAATAAAATAAATTACGAGGACATAATATTGTCAACTAGATCAAATTGAACATTACGTTATTCTGTAAGAATTAATTTTATTGATCTGGGGCCGTTTTTGAAAATCCATATAAAATACAAATAGCATACTGTCAGACTTAGGCTTTTAATATGTGAATGTGTTCTCCATTTGTTTTAAATTAAACATTAATGATTTGTTATTTTAAAATTACTTCTTCACTATATTGAAATGTACTTCCACTAACGACTCAATTAGTGTTTAGGAGCGTCCACCAGATCCCAGAATGTAATCAAAATATTGCTTAGCTCTAGAGGTACTCCAAAGTACTAGGTTTCAATAATTACAGACACATGGTTTCAAAATAATGATCTAGTTTTACTATATTTCTAAAATCTCCTTCTTTACAAAGTTCCAGTCCAATTTTAAATTGACAAATGATCCTAAGTTCTTAAACTCTTTTAAACACATAAAACTAAATTAACCAGATTATTTAAAATAAAGATCATTCCTGAAAATCTTCTAAATACATGAAACTAAATGGATAATATTATTCAAATTATTAATCATTCTTGAAATTGTACTAATACATGAAAATTACCCTTTCTATATCTAAATTAACTAATGTTATTTCTACCTTTCAAATCTAAGCAATATACTCCATTTACTAACGCCTTTAATTAATTGAACTCTTTCAGAATTGGTAACTTAAAACCCTTCTTTATCGTGTGTAGGATCAATCCCAATTGCTTCTCAGGTGTTCTTAAATGAACCCTATTTTCAGCTAACTTTAATGATTTCGTCTCAACATGAATTATGTTTATTACTTCATTAAATGTTAAAATCTTTTATATAATTTGATTAATGTTTGGTATGTGTATTATGGTTTTAAATTTTAATTTCGAAATCTGTCATACAATAATTTAAGTCATTCTATTTTACTCTCATTATCCTTTTTCCTTTCCTACTCCTTATAAAACACTTACTCCACACTTTACATATATTAATTATTTTATTTTCACACAAAACACTTTACATTTATTAATTTTATTCGCTCCCGCACGCCCTCGCACTTCTCGCACTTTGACTGATTTAATTTAACGCTTTTATAGTGTTGAATTTATTGAAACTTTTAAAGCGGTGTAGTAACTTCCAAGTGCACACCACAACTAACCCCTCGTGGATCAGCTTGGTTTTCCACTTTCTTCCGGCGCGTTTTTCACCTTTTTTCTCATTGGTTGATTGTGAATTTTTAATTTTTTTATTGGCTGCCCAATTTGCTGGCAGTTTGCAATTCTTCAGTGGCGTGTGCAAATTTGTGAATGCTTTATCGGCAGGCTCTACTGTTCGCTGTACTTCAGAATCTGACACCATTTTCCCTGCTTAACAATGGTAGTTCTGAGTATTGTTCGGCTTCTCTGCTCTATGATAGAGTATTGCTATCATATTGCCGAACAGAGTATTGCAAATACAGAGTATTGCCGAACAATAGAATATCCAATTTGTTCTATTTGCTTTCATGATATTCAATTGTCCTTAATTTATTTTATTTTATTTTAAAGTGGTTGGGGTAAGTTGTCAACCCCAATACTTAAAATACCTAAAAACGGCTGCCTTTTGGGATGGATGTACTCTGTTTTTTTAAATAATATTGTCATAAATAAGAAGCAAATATTCTTCAATTTGAAGTAAATCACAGCGTTTATAGTAGTACCAGTGTAAGTGGGAACACTAAGTGCAATCAAATAAATAAGGTAAGTTGTTATTTAAGTTGCCTATAATGTTACCAATCACGTTATTTTGTATAACAGAATTACAACCTTATAAAAAAAGAAAGAAATACTAGCTTTAACTATTAACTTACAGCCTCTAGTCACAGCATATTTACATTTGGTAAACATACAAGTTGGTAATACATATTAAGTTGTTCTGTTTAACAGAAAAAGTCATTCTCAATTTTTAGTTTTGTTGTTTGTTCTGTTGTACTTGTTTTAGATTCTTAAAATTTGATTACTCAGATGTTAAAACAAATAATAATAAAGAATTTTAATATCTCAGATAAGTTGGATATTCTGGGCTTGTACTATTAAAAGTAACTGGATTGCGTTTAAATACAAATTACAACTTTATTAAATCTTAATAATAGTTTAATTTAATAATAAATAAATAATAATAATAAAACCTTATGAGCTGACGAAGTAATTATGCAATACAATTTTTAGTATTTTTTACAATGTTGAAAATTTGGTCTACAACAGTGTTAGTTTGAAATAATTATAAATACAGTTTCTATAAAGCTGTTCTAAAACAACTAAATTAAATTGAAATTAAGAAATCAAAAGTTATGATAGAAATTGATGATTATAATTTACTTATTAATATTTCTACATGTTGTGACATCTAGTAGAATTCAATATTATGTTACTTCATGCATATTTAATATTTTCATACAACATCAAAGCAAATTAAAGATTCGATGGAATTACGCTGTTTACATAGTTTTAGTAATTGTTCAAGTAGCGGTTTGTTACCGCTTTTACTAACCTGTTTGTTTAGGAAGTCAAAAAAACTGAAATATTATAAAATGTGATTATAATTAACACTGAACAACTCAGCCTCTTTCCAATTTTCACTATGGCAATATGTGTTTCCAGTAATCTGAGTGTTTAATGTTCTTGTACTTTGTGATTGAATTCTCAGACCTAACTTTGTTTTTGACTGTTGAAAGTAATTGCTTTACTTATTATATGTTGGTTTCGCCTTAGAGACTATTATTTTATAACAAATGCTTTTATCAGGAAACTGAACTCTTTTGAGTTTTATTGTTATTTTGTGGCTAAATGCAGCATCTTAAGGCCAGATAATTATTGCAGTTATTTAAATGTTACTTGTGCGACATGTACTAAATGTGTGTGGATGTGTTATTAAATTCAGTATTGTGTATCATTTTGCAAGTGCATTTAGAGATCATTCCATTTTTGTGTTTTAATGCCAATATACAAATCGTTCAGTTTGAATCAAATTTTGCTTAAACAAAGATGATTATAATATTTGTAGCCGTGTTGTAGCTGCAACGTTTTGTTGGTTTAACGTTCATAAATGTGTTTGTTCATGGCAATTAAAGAATAATACAAATATATAATATGTGCTATTGGTATGTTTAACAATAAAACGTAATTCTTGATAGAAATAATTAAACGACTTAATTAAATACATTCCTAACAATCCCTTTTTTATTGAAATACTGTACAGAGAAAATAATAAACTTTCAAATTATTTTTCTGGAAATAAATTATTTCTAAGCTAAAAATTTTAAACAAAGGCAAAAATAATAAATCATCCTTTTGAAGATAAATTAAATACTATGCTAAGTTTTTACTGTCAAATGTAAATGTTTCTAAAGGTGGTTAGGAATGATTTAAACACTGCCGCATTTATTATCATTTATAAAACAAAACATTTGCATTATATTTGAATAATGAGTTTTAATTTTAAATTCTGTCTGTGATATCAACAACTTAATCCAAGATTAAACCAGTTTAATCAAACAGCTTATGAAATATTTCTTATTGGTGTATTTAATGATCGAATAACGATTACAAACGTTCGTTGTGTCGTAATTCCTCTGCAGAGATCTTTATGTTGATTTATTCTGCTTATTAGTTTTGTGTAGGGTAAGATAACTATGTGTAGATTGATGAGTAGAGTTGTCTAGATTTTATTTACACTAAATGTTTTTGTTTTGTTTAGTTTAGAATCATACTTTGTTATACAATATATCAACTCAAATTATTTATGAACAATTAACTAACATTTTAATAAATATGAATTTAATTGATTCTTTACTATATGATATTCTGTAAACTCCTTTAAGCTTCCGTTTCTCAAGTGAAATATTATTTTAATTAAACTTCATGTGAATAACGATTAATCATTTTACGTGCTACAACTTATTATAAATCATCTGTTTAGACGAGCTAGGATCATACTACGGATACGATGGGGGTTATCGAGGTTTAGACCAAACCTAGACATTATTCATTAAAAAATTACTGAAAATACTCTAATAGTGACTTTAATGCTGCATCTACCTTATGCTGCATACACTCCGAGTACATCAGTTGCTGAACAGTTGGTCGAGGAGATTACGAATCTGCAGTGTCTCGATGACAACAAACCCCTCTTTCAGTCCTTTGTAGATCATAATCAAAGACCTGTTTTGGTAAAGAGTCATTTGAATATCTTACCACAGATTGATCTAACTTGTTTAAACTGCTAAAGACATCGAATTCTATTCGTCATTGTAAAGGCATCAAATGCACATACTCATAACTAAAACAACTGTCTAGGTAAACATTTGAATTCATACGTAACAATTGAACAAAAAAATGCAACAGTTTGCTACAGCCGTTTCAACATTCGGCATCATCAGACAACTAAGAACTGTTTGATAGATTAAAACTTGAACACAATCTCACATATTCAAAATTTATTAACTCAAACGAGTTCAACGACAAAGTCGCCATCTCCGGTGATGCACGACTATTGATAGTTATAGTTTGACTATTGTTGCTCGTGAATCACTGAATTTGTCGTTGAAACGCGTTTGAGTTAATAAACGTATTAGTGGTGAGATTTTGTGTTCAAGGTTATTCCATTATTCTGGCTTGGCTTCTCTCAAGCCAAGCTCAGAATTTATTTTCAACTAAGAACTGGTTGTCTAAGTTTTTGTCCATATTTTATAAATTGGGTTTTAATTACACATTTTAATTTTAACATTTGAAATACAAATTGAACTTTAAAAAAACTTACCAATAGCATTAGGGCCTTCTAGATTTCTTAAAAATATGTAAATAATTTTATCTATTTCAAAATCAACAACTGTATGTGTAAACTAAAGCAACCCTTTATATTTTTCATCTGTTATCTTTTAACAAACCCAAATCTTTAGACTGTAAAATCGTTTTCAGTTGACACAATACTAACAGAGTAGGCTTGATGCATTGCTAACAGTTCATATATTTTCGTTTTACCAGTCCAGTGTTTCAGATCGCTTTGATTAGAATTGTTCAATACAATTTTCCAAATTTTTAAACCAAAGTTCATTCTTAAAGTTTGATATATCGTTTAGTTTTACGTTTTATAATTTGAAGTATCAAGTATACAAGAAAATTCACATGCAAGAAGCGCTTACTTCATTTCGGATCCCCTCATTCTCTACAAGTTATTCCAAACACAGACTACAGAATAATCATCAGTGAACTCATCTTAAAAAACACGAATATATGTGATCTTTCTTATAATCCTATACTCTAATACGAGCAATGTCGGTTTGTTTGTTTGTTGGTTTGTTTGTGTGTTTGTTTGTTTGTACGAGCAATCTCGAGATCCAGCGGAAGGATTTTGCTGAAAGTTTGGGATTAGAGGCTTTTGGGACTAAAAAATCGATTGGTGAAAACCACTACCTCAGGAAAACTCGTATTTTTCTGAAAAACTCATTTGAAAATTGAAAATTTTTAACATTGGGGTTATGTAATTTAAAATCATAGGATACATATGACAAACATCAGCTGTTTCCTATAATATTTCCATCAGCTGTCTCCTATAAATGTTACCATTTAATTTGCTCGTTTAAATTTATTTTGTAAGTATTAAACATAAATAATTTGTCTTAAAGGTTAGAATTGTTTTAAGCTTGAAATAAGCTGACCCGTGCTAATATTTCGCGAGTTATGAGTAGGCCTACAAAACAGTACTTACCTGATTTTAATATTTTGATTTAGTTCAGTTAATTAAGTTTATTTATTTATACATTGTATAATATAACAGCTGATTTCACCACTCATCTGTAATACTACAAAACCCAGCGTAGTAGTAAATAGTACATTTTTTTACAAATAGGCCTACAGTTTTATTTATAATCCTTATAGTTGTACACATTTACCGAGTTAAAAATTACCAGCAGCAATAGTTACGTAGGCATAAATAAAGTCTGTTGTTTTTAAATAGTATTTTTTTTTACATGATGTATTTCTGATGTGTATCCAATTATTCTGTCTGTGATTTTTCACTGGGGGCCTACTCGTGATTTAACAATTTAACAACAACAGACTTTATCTAAACCTACCTATACTGATGGAGATTTTTAACTCGGTAAATGTGTACAATATAATTTATTTGTAGGATTATAAAATTTAAGGCCTTTCTGTTAAAATTTCGTATTCATTATAATATACGGTATCTAAATATATTTTTATTTTGTAGTTAAAATAAATACAATTTAACAACAACAAACTTTATCTAAACCTACCTATACTGATGGAGATTTTTAACAACCCGAAAAATCAATAGGATACATAAGACAAAGATCATCTGTTTCCTATAATATTTCCATCAGCTGTTTCCTATCATATTTTTCCATTATTAGCTGATTTTGTGTTAATTTATAACCTTTAATATATGTTTTTGTGGAGAACTACTTCTGTTTATGTATTTTTATTTTATTTTATTTTATTAGAGTATAGGATATTTATTTTGTTTTGAATATATTATTTTCTGTGTCAGTTATGTGTGGAGCTTTATTTTTATTCAAACAAATTTATTACATTATTTAATTCACTATGCCTGGAGGAAAACCACCTAAACGTAAACGGTCAAACCAATTTACATGTCACCACGATGAACGTTCTACACAAACTCAGCTCATTCCGGAATCAGAACCTTCAAATACTGAACCACCAGTTGCTGAACTGTCTGTTTCTGTAACACCAGCAGTATCGCGGCCAACTCGAATAGCAAAATTACAATGCATAGAACGTATTTCGAACGTAAGTGAAGAAGAAAGGAATTGTCATATTGAAGAACAACGTGTCCGAGCTTCATGCAGACGGATCAACGAAACTGAAGAAGAAAGGGATCATCGTCTTGAAGAAGAACGTTTCCGATCTTCATGCAGACGGATCAACGAAACTGAAGAACAAAGGGATCATCGTCTTGAAGAAAATCGTCTCCGTTCATCATGCAGACGGATCAACGAAACTGAAGAAGAAAGGGACCATCGTCTTGAAGAAGAACGTCTCCGATCTTCATGCAGACGGATCAA
>JAGFPH010003288.1:41335-78031 GCA_018207615.1 Philaenus spumarius | reverse complement strand
AGTTTATTGAGGGTGACTAAGTATACTTTGCACCCGTAATACACACACCGTTTTTGCTACAGTTGCATTTTAAATTATTAGTGTTTTAGTTAAAAAGATCTGTTTTACTAAACAAAACGTGTTAAAATTACAATCTAGTTCACAAACGTTCTGTATAATATTCCAGATAGTACTGTAGTTCACATGTGTGCCACCTAGAGCAGCACAATTCTAAGCACAACAATCAACATTCTCAAAACATAGCCTTTATCCTGACGTGAGTGTGCAATAACGCACTTTGTTAAGTAGCTGTAGGATAAATACATTGTAGATATCTTTAACATTGTTTTTGGAAAAGCGTAATTATATTTTATTAAAGTTATTTAAGTAATTTATGCCATTATAATGTTATTTCAATTGTTATAAGACATAACATATAAATAATACAACTATTAAAATTACATAGATCTGGTTTTCCACATATAAAAACTAAATTGCGTAATGAATTAATTATAGTTTACATTTGCTGAGGTACATTATGTTATTCACATAGCACTATTAAGGAATTATTAATATTCCAGCCACAATTAGTTCCAAAATCTTAACTTACATCCTAAATGTCGACATTTTGTTTATTTAACTGCACTCATATTTATTAGCACAGAAAATAAGTCCAGAATTTTATGTCTTGCCAATAGTAAAATTTGTTTATTGTACAATTTGAAGTACTGTATTTAATCAGTTTTTATTTCGTCACACACTTGACCAGATTAGTTCCCGAGTATCATTCCTAAGAAGAAGAAAAAAAAACCCACAAGGAACCCTGCTTTTTCGTTTTAACATTTTGTAAGGTCAGCATTTCACCTTTGAAGGTGTCAATTGACAACTCACGCAAGTGACAAGATATTGAACTCCAAATTTTAAATAAAATATTATGTAAGAGCTTATTCAGCCATAAACAAGGCTTGTGATATATGTTGTTATTTTAGTTACAATGTCTCATGTCTAGTCGCCATTACATAGTTAAGTGAGTTTGTACATTATTTTCTTGCTGTGGTAACTGATCTAATGATTTTAGAAAAAGGAAGTGAGGTGAAGATTAGAAATACAGAAAAGTTAAAGAACTTGATTATATTACAAAAAAAGAATCGTACCATACTGATAGATCAAAGGACTCAAAATAGCAACCTTGGCCACAATTAACAGATTTATAAGACATTGAAACCAAAGAATTTTTGAGTGAAATGGAGCTTTGAAAGAAAGTTAGAGGACTCAAAAAATGATAACAAAGTCAACATTTTGGAAGTTTTTCATTTAATTATGCATTGTGCAGCACATTACTTTCAATACATAGTCCATAGTAAGTAATCAGTAAATTCATAAACTTTAACATGTCGAAGGTTATTTTAGTCATTCCATTTAACTGGTTTAAAAATTGTAAAAGTGTTCAATTTTAGTAGTATTTAATTAACAATAAAAACAAACAGCAGTGGCAATCATTGGATGAAGGAAAACGACCCATTAAATAATTAATATCTTCATTTAAATACAAACTAACCTTAAAATAATCTTTTCTTAAAACCTCAGTTTTGGCAGGTCTTCAAAAGTATTTACGCAATTAAAAAAATGCATGATATGTCTTTCTAGAATTAATTGCGTTGAACAAAGTACTATATTTATATATATTTATATTTGAGTTGGATTGATGACATGACACAGGACAGTCACACAGCGCAACAGAACAATGACATATCGTATAAACAAGTGACAGTCATTCAAAAAACTTTAATAGTGTCGTAATTTTATATTTGTGTTTTTAAGTGTTTTTAAATGTTAAATGTTAATTGTTTCAATATTATCAAGCGGAATTGGTGATGAAAATGTGCAATCATTCTTGTCCTGACGATGCCTGAAGAAAAGGTGAAACAGCTGTAGACATACAAAAACAACCAATAAAGATTGCTAAGGCAGGTAAAACTTTATATTTATATATACTATATTTATAGTATACTTAAAATATTAATAATACTTAATATTTATATACTTAATATGAATTATAAGTAGTTATATGTAAAACTTTAGTTTCTCTACATTTCTTGAGCATCTCATTTAGTTAGACAGCTCATTGAAATAAATCCGCCTTGTCAGTAAAACTGATGTGATGTTAAATAAGAGAAGCTTGACACTAACAAGGTAGCTTAGTGTCAGTAACATCTGTCATATTAAATAACCAATTCTGGTCAATTCTCTGTTGAAAGGTTTTCAAGACAAACTCGAACTTCAAGATAAAGGATTGTTTTACAACAAACAATAATCTTAGAATTTCAACGTCCATTTCGAGAATGTCTTGACTAAAGTACAAACATGTAAGGCTGGTTTGTAAAAAGTGACTGAAATCAAGTTATAAAAAAGGGATTCTTCTAAATGGTATGGGGAAAATTTCTTTAATTTATATATATGGGAAGGTGGGTAAGATATATTGAAAATATTTGTAATATTCCAAGGTCTGTGGTTACTAAATTTTCAAATATTATTCCAATTTATTTTGTGTGGTTGTATTTCTTGTTTAAATTTCTTTGAATGGTGCCAAGAATTTAATGACATCCATCGAGTGAGATTTTAACTAAAGATATTATGGCTACTGCTGCAAAAGTATAGTTAAGAACTCCCATACAGAGTATCGGCGTTGGTAGAAGAACTGACCTCATTTCTCGGACAGGTTAGTACCAATCTTACGAATGTACCAAAATAACCATTCTTGTTCCTGTGGAGTGTCCTCATGATGATCCAATAGTTCATCATTCCCATCTTATACACGACAACGACGCCTCTGCACATTGCGACTCCAACTGTCGACTTTTTGTCCCAAACCTTCTTCAGTATGTCTGGAGAAATTGTTGTAACAACTGCTTCAATCATTTTTCTTAAGTTGGGTAGCAGAGGCACATTTACTTGATCCTTTATGAAAGTCCAAAGGTAAAAATCGCATAGCGTCATATCGCGTGAACGTGGAGGCCATGTAAAACTTGTTCTGTCATCCAGCCCTTTGCGGCCAATCGAGCAGTAGGCAACATCATTGTTTAATTAATTGCGTACTGAGTTATACCAGTGAGGTGGCCATATAACTATATAATATAGTTCTATGGAGGTGGCCCACCATCTTGCTCCCAAATAAAGTTCTGTGGTTCAGCTTTTTCAATTGAAGAAAGAGAAATACCAATTATAGTTTCTTTTGCAAAAAAGAAAGGCCCACATACTTTCCGCCAGGATATGGCACAACTAATATTCAACTTTGAGGAGTCTCGTTTGCAACTGTACCATCTAGTGGGGATTTGCTGACCCCTAGATGCTCACATTATTAGTGTTCACATGTCTACTTAGATGAAATGTCGATTCCTGACTGAAGGTGACACGATCCAGAAAATCTTCATCTTAATGCAGCAACATATATAGTTTGCACGTAACTGTTTGCTTGTAAACAACTGCAAACCATAAGGACGTAGATCTAAGCTTTTCTTTACTCTCTCCCACGTTCTTCAAGCACAGGTGTACCAACAAAACTGAGTTGCTCTTTCATTCGATGTATTATTTATACTGTAATTGTAAGATAAATGTAATAAATACAACAATGTCTTGAAACACCAATATTCATTTTGAAACACCACGCTTTATTATGGCATTTAAAGCATTTAAACATATTTAATATTTGGTATTCAAATATTTAAAACAGTTTTTTTATTGTTTGTAAACTTGCGATATTTCATGTAAATGAATAACTTAAAAATTGTTACAAAATAAACATATACAAAATACCAGATAAATGATTGACCTAAAGAAGCACTTTTCGATTACAGTAATTTAAATATTAGGCCTAAAGTTCTTTATTATTTAAAATATGAAACTTTTGTTTATTTGTTACAACATTAGATATTGTATTAATTACAAGGAAAAAGTACACAAAAGTGATATTTTGCTACAGTATTTTTTCAGTAATTTAAAATTTTCAATCCAGTAGCATATTAGATCTATTCTGAATTCAGGGCATTTATAATGTCTTTTACAGGAAAGCTTTTATGTTTGTGACAAGTCAAACCAAGTGACTAGTTAATTATTTTTGCGTTCAATTATAAAGGCAACAGATTAAAAAAAAAATAATTATTTTAGAAAATATTTATTGATTTTATAAATAAGTACAAGTCTTAAACAAAAATATTGAATATTTACATTAGCTTGAGTCACTTTTTTAATAATTAATTTTCCACTTTCTAATTTATTTCCATTGACGTTTCTTCCTCTTAATCTATCATAAAACATGCACTCTATGTGATTGATATTAAACAAGGTTATTCAATAAAAGTGGGAGAAAAATAGTATTTATTTACATTTCAGTACTAACAACGGACTTCGGTTGAATATTCATTCTTTATGAATATTCAGTATGACATCGAGTTATACCAGTTGTTTTAAGTTTCTGTAAACAAAAACAGAAATTACGTTGAGGTTCTTTGTTTATATAGTGTCGATCAACTTATTTTTAGTAAAAATGTATTGATTTTTCTTGTATGTCAACTTAACAAGTAGTATCCTTTTAAAATTAGACGTTACTAAGAGTGCAAATTTGACAATAGATTTCTATTATGTATTTAAATTATATTTTCATGGTGTGTAAACAGGTTATTGCGTAATTAATGTAGTTTTAATTTTAGGGATATACTTGCGACATTTTGTGTTTAATAAATAAACGATAACTTAATGTTAAGTAAGTGGAAGAGTATTAATTATCGATTCTGTTTGCCATAAACACAAAACAAAGGAATTCACTAGATTAAAAAAAAAAACTGACTAAATTAAATGCATAAGCTGTTAATATTAACAGAAGATATTAGTAGAAAACGCAATTTTAAATATCAAGTACATTGTGTATGAATTAACATTTACTTCAAATATCGTATAACGTTACTATTATTAAAAATAATACATATATTTTAAGCAGACTTGTTTATGTAAAATTATTTTTGAAAATTTTAATAATTTGTATAAAGCAAATAAAAACAAGTAAAAGCATAAATAAAAATTTGTTTTTCATTATTTAATTTTAATATTGAAATGTAAATAATACAATTGCATAAGAAAACCCCATCTATAGGCTACATATAAATAAAATTGAACTGTTTGTGATGTCAAAATATAAGCTTCTTTCTAAGCTCATATTTATGGTTATTCACACATTACCAAAATCTAATCACCTATTTATAAACTTTTGTCTGCCTGTTTGTTTGTCCTGGCTAATTTCTGGATGGCTGAACCGATTTTGACGAAACTTTCATTAACATGTAGAGTAATTTTCAGAGAATATTTTAGGCTATTTTTTATTCCGAAAATATTAAAAAAAATTGAAATAGTGTACAAATTATGGAAAAAATGAGGGATTTTGTGGACAAATGTTGGGATATTGCGTGTCTATTTCGATCTATGTCTTACATTATTAGGTCACAGCTACTCCCACCACCCAACTTAGATGCTAGTGCCTCTGTCCTAATCAATAATCATTTTCGTAAAAATTCCTATAAAAAATATAAAAATTGTGATCAAAATGATGGATTTTTGTTTTTATTGGCATCACCAAATGTCACCGCAGAGGTTAGCGAGCAAAGCGAGTTCTCTAGCGAGTTTCTCTCAAGCTCCTAGTTCTCTACAATAAAAATTGCATCACAAGAAAGTTTTACGGGTGAATCTTCTAGTCGCCAAGAAAACGTGAATATAGTAACATAAATCAAGCAGATGTGATTAAATCCCAAACATAAACAAATTGTTTAAGTAAACAAAATATAAACTTTGTTTATTATATGATTGCTTTAGCTTATTTATTAAAAGTAATTTGTGTAACCACGTGTATGAGATAAAAACATAAATATTACATTTAAATACAATTTACAACGTTGTTAACTCTGGAGAAATGTATTAAGTGAACTTCACGAGCTGATGCTTAGCAAGATGCCACAATGTTT
This sequence comes from Philaenus spumarius, assembly GCA_018207615.1. Lineage (NCBI taxonomy): Eukaryota > Metazoa > Arthropoda > Insecta > Hemiptera > Aphrophoridae > Philaenus > Philaenus spumarius. Next base: position 72,044 of record JAGFPH010003288.1, on the reverse strand, counting down.
TACAATGTATATTACTTTAGCCACACAACGGAGTTTTATAAAATACAGTAGTTGTATCAAAATGATAACATTAAAGTAAACGTCAGCAATATTTCCATATGACAGGAAATGTATGATCTTGGTAGAATACTTATTATACTTCATAACATATATATCATGAAAATATATAAAATATGTACATAGCATTCTAAGTAATATTTCTTAACAGATTTTAAATGGTTTTGGAAGATTTTGGTGAACATTCTTACCTCCATGATTAACCTTTATCTTTTAAGAGCACAGTAGGTTTGGAAAATAAAATAATGAAATACCTTACACAGTTTCCAACCAATAACGTACATAGTTTATTATAACAATTAAAATTATAATGTTGTATTTTATCAGTTCAAAACTTATTAAGATATGAGCACAAAATTATGAACACTCTGTTATAACAGAGACACTCTGTGTTTGGAATAGAAATTACAGAAGTCCAAAATTACTAAAGCACAGTACTTACTATTCCTAAAATATTTACTGAGAACACCTTGCTATAGGAAGACCTTCTTATAATATTATTCAATCTTGAAGAAAGCATTTCATTCTCGTGCTTTTCTCCTTGGACGTAACAGTAACCTGTCATAACGTTAAATCTTTGTTTTGAAATTATAATACAAATCTCAGATGTAGTTAAGAAGTATCTAATGGCTTTAGTATATTACCTTAAGATATTAATACATTTGATGAATGTTAATAACAACACTATGTTCAGGAAATTAAAGCAGACCTTTTATTTGCAATAAATGTGTATAAGAAATAGTATTTCATGAAGACAATAAGCACATAGTTTAGTACTTCTAACCTCCAGAATTATACAGTGTAAAGAGTGTTCATAAGTCCCTTTAACCCCACCATTATTTTTGTTACTGAAAATAAGGTAACAAAACTTTTTATACGAGTTTATATCTTGTGTTACATAACAGGACAATTTTTTTGACATATTTGACCCTCTATGATTTTGGGGGGATTAGCCCGCAAGAGGGGTTAAAAATTTCAAATGCAAAGGTAGGTCATGTAATACACCATTGAAAAGCTTATTAAAAGAGAAACACTATGGCGCAAACTAGAGCTTAATAATATCTTGCTTAGTTTCAAAGTAATGGGCAAAGTTCTGGAAAATAACATACAACCTACTTATTCCTAATAAAAAAAAAAAAATAATAACAACTTGCTTTGATGCTATGATAACAATATTATTTTCCAGAACTTTGATTGTCAATTACTTTGAAACGAAGCAAGATACTAGGCTCTAGTTTGCGAAATTCTGTTTCTCTTTTAATAACATTTTCAATGGTTTATTTATTGCATGGACTACATTTATATTTAAAATTGTTAACCCCCATACCCTCTCAAGCCCCTCAAAATCATAAAAGTTCAGATATGTTAAAAAATGTGTCAGGTTATGCACACAAGATATGTACAAAGTTTTTTTTAACTGATTTTCAAAAACAAAAATAATAAATGGGGTTAAATGGATTTTATGAAAAGTCTGTATAATAATTAATTACAATGTTTTATTACCTTATTATAGTCCGTCACAATCCTTATTTATATTGGGTTATTGGATAAGCGGTTTCGTCATCTGTAATATATTCGTCAGATTATTTAAAACAAAGTTACATTAATAAATACATACAACACAATGAACAGTGTGTTTAATTATGTGTTGTGTATATTATTTATTAATGTGTCTTTGTTTTAAGGCTATTTAACCATGACATTACAGATGTCGAAGCTTTTTATCAAATAAACCATTTTAAATTACAATTACGACTGACCATTCAAAGGTAATTAACTATTGTAATAAGCTAAAGTCTTACAACTCGAACTATTAAAAACTTGGGAAATAAAAATTTCTTACTACATGCTCCGAATCGTAGTTGATAAATTCATCTGTAATTTAATTAAAACTATCATTCAAATTTGAATCTTGCTGACCATGGTTTCGCTAGTGATGGCATTAACGAGGCAGTTTATACAGACTAAAGAATATTAGAAAAACAAGCGTGTTTAAAAAACAGAATAGTTACTCACAAAAAAGAAAAAGGAAAGACAGTGGAAGGGGGCTTGGGGCAAGGCTGGTATATAAACTAGCCTTGTTCGTGGTGTACATATGGTCATAAGGTAGACAATGGGTTTAATAGAGAGTTGGACAACAATTCTACCTGATCATTAAGTACAGGTTAGCATCTTTACAAAATAAACTCTTAATTTCTAACATTTCCAAGGAATTTAATTTCCTACTTCATTGACATGGAGGATCTTAAAATTGATATTACTGGACAAATCTGACACTAAATGGTTGTTTAAATGGTTAGAGAAACTAGAGTCGTTATGACTCAAACACCAACTTCTTTCATATTCACTTAACCTACATTTAAAACTACACCTTGTTTGGCCTACATAAGCTACATAGATACAAGTTAGTTTATAAACACCATTTTTTTCATGCTATCTATTTTGTCCTTACAATTGAACGTTTTTCCTAAATTGTTTATATAATAAAAAGCTGGTTTACATTGATTATTTTTCTAAAAGATTCCCAATAACATAGCTAACCTTACCAATGTAGTTGATTCCATTTTGAATACATTTAGGTGTTATTAGAATCTGTTGGTAATATAAGAGATTTAACCTGGTTATTTAATTTAGTTTTTAAAAAATTTTCTATAAGTTTAATATCTTAACTATTATGTATAGCATTATGTTTGATGCAAGTTAATTATAAATAAAAGTCACTATTAGACATGGGAATGTTAATGATACGAAGCAACATACTATGGAAGGTGGACAATTTATGATTAAAAGGATGTTGAATTGAAGAATATAATAATCTGGTCCCCATTATACACCCTAACCCTAAACGTTAGGTAACCTTAAACGTAGGTTTCCTAAAAATACTGAAATTATGTTTCCCATTTAAAATTTGTATGGTGACGTCAAGAAATGTATGTGATTATGTTGCTCTCTTTCCATTTTTGGTTGTGTAGTACAGATAGGTCAGATAATTTTAGCTCACATTTCAAACATTATGCTTTACTTAAGGCCAGTGATCTATAGATTGTAATGGGAAAGAATTATTTCAACGATGATGTTATAACGTTAGTTTTTGTTACAGCAGCCTTTTCTAGTTGGGTTGATGTTAAAGTCCGTGTAACATTGTTTCCTTGTAACATCAAAGGCAAATAAACATTGCCTAGAGGCTAACAGACATACTCTGTATTCATAACTGCTCATGGCTGAGGGCTCTTTCTCCTTTACGTACTATAATTTTGCCATTGTTCCTATCTGACTATTCTAAGCCAAACCAAGTAATATCCCACGCCCTTCAATATTCAATTTACAAACAGGTTAGTTAATAACAAGTTTTGTCTTCAAAATAAAAAATTGACAATAATACTGCAAAGGACACATTAGAACCGCTGTTTCGTATCTGAATCAATTTGTAGATTTCATAGGTTGGTTATATATTTTTTATATTTCATAAATATATTTTACATGGTAACTACACAAAACATATAAACATATAAATTAACTAGTTTGTTTAATTTTAAGTTATATTCCTTAATACTAACTAGTTTGAATGTGTTAATTAATTACTATTTTTTTAGAACTTCTTTTTTTATTGAAACGTTGACACATTGCACACAAAATAATATTCTTTCAGGTTGCTTTTCCGGAAATAATTGACTTAAAAGCCTAAGATTCAAAACAAAGGGCAATTAATACAAAACTAATAAATACAACTCAATGTCAAGTTTTTGCTGTCAAATGCAATTGTTTCTAAAGGTGGTTAGGAATGATTTAAACAGCTCCGTATTTAATCTTCTTCATAAAAAAAGCATTTCCTTTATATCTCAATAATGTGTTTTATCTTATTTCTAATTTCGTCTTTTTATTGTTAATTAAATATTACCAGAAATATTTCATATTGTTTTCTTTAATGATTAAATAGATAAAAAGTTTCTTTGTAATTTATAATTGATTCTGCACTGCCATCTTTATTTTGTTTACGTTATAAATACCTAACATTTACTATTAATTAAGCGGTTATCAGATTCACATTATAAGGCAGCTTATATAAAAGATAATAATTAATTGCTAGACATCCAAATTTTCTCTGCTAAAACAAAAATTAGAGGTTCCTGGACCTAAAAATATTTTACACAAGATGTTTTTGTTTTTTTAGTGTATTAAAGATTAATCTACGTTGTTAAAAATTAAATATTGAATTGAATTTAGTTTAGCAAAAATTAAACGATAAATGTATTTTATATTTACATGTATTTACCAACAAAAATATATTTAAAAAGTCAGTTAGCAATTTAATGAAATATATTTAATTTTAAATTATAATTAATGTCAGTTATAGAACTGTACATAATATGAAATATATTAGTGATTTTATTTTTGTAGATATTTTAGTAAATAACAGTATTTGTTTCACGAATTTTACACAATTTATTAGTAAAATTTGGAACTAAAATGTACCTATGAATTTCGTTGATTTTTTAAATTCTACATGAAATTGTAGAGCAACGGATATTTACAAATGTCATTGCTTTCGTTTTAATATACAAACCCTTAGAAATACTGTTATTGTAAAACGTCAAGAGGAACGACTGTAGGATAACCAAGTCGCGTTTATATTGAAATTCCTTCCGCATGTATTGGTTAGCGTGGTTGAACGAAGAAAATATGTACATATAAATAAAATTGAAGTGTCTGTGATTTCAAAATATTTATAAGCTTTCTTCTAAGCTCACATGGTTATTCAAACTTTATCAAAACATAAACACAAATTTATAAATTTTTTGTCTATCTGTTTGTATGTTTGGCTGGACTAATTTTTGGAATGGCTGAACCGATTTTGATGAAACTTTCAATAAACATATAGAGGTTTTCAGAGAATATTTTAGGCTACTTCTTATTCCAAAAATATTAAAAATTCCTAATAAAAAATAAAAAATAGGGATTTTGTGGACATTTATTTCGATCTATGTCTTACATTATGTACAGGTCATATCTAACCCCACCACCCAACTTAAATCCAAGTGCCTCTGTCCTAATAAATCATCATTTCCGAACAAATTCCGATTAAAAATTATAAACAAAATTAGGAATTTTGTGGTTTGCATTTGCATCACCATATTATGGTGTTGGCAAGCGAAACAAGCAGCAGGGGCAGAGCCCTTAGTCGTAAATATAATACACTGACTTGTATATTGATGTAGTATTTTATATTTTAAGTACAAAAAAATCACATGTCACATTTGATTTTTGTTTGGAGTTTGTAAACTTTATATTTTTAACATTTTGTTGTTGCCGACAAATCAGACAGAATAAGACACTACCAAACTAATCTTAATAAACTTGTATTTATTATCTACCTTGATTTTTATAATTTCTGCCTTTTCGTTCTTGCATGCATTACATAACAAGTTAGTAAGAAATCAGCCAGCTGTGGTTTGAATAATGTTTACTTAAAAAGTATATATATTTATATATTTAATTATAGCTAATAGAACATCAATTTTTAAAGGGTATAATATAAAATTATACTTAGCATCAAGACTTTAAATTTTGTAAATAGAACACTAATGTAATTTTGTTTTATCAATATATTTGTAAATCTGGTTTAATGCCACTTGTCTGTTATGTTGTGGTTATATCCACTATGTTTACAATCACCTTTTTTAATTGTCTAGTGTATTTTATCTATATATATAAATTAAATTGGAGTGTCTGTCTGTCTGTCTGTGATTTAAAAATATATGTATTTTTCTAAGCTCATATTGTTATTCACACATTACAAAAACCTAAATACCCATTTATAAATTTTTTGTCTGTTTGTTTGGCCGGCCTAATTTCCGGAATGGCTGAACCGATTTTGGCGAGATTTTCATTAACATGTAGATCACTATTCAGAAAATATTTTAGGCTACTTTTTATTTTAAAAACATATAAAATTCCTGTTAAAAATTTAAAAATAATGGACAAAATTAGGGATTTTATGGACAATTGTTGGGGATATTGCTTGTCTATTTCGTTACTATCTATCTATAGTTACTAATAAAACAGTGGTAATTTTATATATTTTATAATCGTTGATAGTGCATAAATGCGGTCGTTTTGTTTATGTTAATTTCTTGGTTGATTGCTATAACTAGCATCTTTATCCTGGTTAGTACGTATAATTAACATGTTATAATTTAAGATTTACCATTATCCCATATTTTGTGTAACGTATGTAAAATATTCCAATGTATTTCGAAGAAATATGAATGTGTTTTGAATGATATTGTAAAAATAATTAAAGACAGAAACAGAAACTACTGAAGAAAAGCTAACACAGGAGGTTATTTTATATACGAGAATGTATTGCTATTCCAGTCATGTTAGACAAATTACCAAAACAAAAGCTCTTGTAAGCTACTGATTTGGTATGTATGTTGGATTTAGCTACTTTAATAAGATACTAACAGTCCTCGCAAAAAAATCTGTGCTACGGCGGCCATCTTGGAAAATCATCTCCAAAAACCACCAACGTTAAATTAAATCAACATTTTTTTGTTAAAAATTTCTTTATAACATCCCTAACGGTAATTAGTGTTCTTTTAACAAATTGTGAAATTTTTTTCTAAATATTGCATTTTATGGCTAAATTTTATTGAAAATTATTAAGAACAAAATTTGTAGCCTTTTTGTGACAAACATTTTTTATTTAAAACTTTTTTTATAGGATGAATAGTTTTTGAGTTATGGGGGGAAAACTGGTTTTTGGACGCCATTTTCCAAGACGGACGTTTTTTTTAGTTAATGGGGTAATTTTTATTTAAAATGACTACACTATATAGGCGAATGTCAAAACTGCCCGATTAATATCTCTTCACATATAAATGTGAATGTTTGATGTCTATTTAACATGTTTTGCATATTTTGAAATATGGTGTGTAAGTGGCATAAAATAAACCGCGTAAAGTCTAAAAATCCAAATTTTTAAAATTGCCTACTTATAGAATAGAAGGCAAATTCATAATTTTTTAACAGTTGTAGTTATTGAGTTTGAGGATTTTCATTCGATTCTTAATTTAAAAACTAGAGATTTTGTGACAAAACGCAATTAGCAGGTTTTTGGAATAGTCCCTCCTCCCCACGTGTTAAACCAGAAGGCACATACAAATAAAAATAGTATTTACATAGTTAGATTAACTTGTTCTAGTTACCGTGGATTAACTTCATGGAAATAATTTTTACTATTACTACATTAAAATAATTAAATCTTGTAAATTGCAAAGTATTTCGCTTCCTTTCTCGAAATGTTCGACTTCACTATTTCATCTAGTAAATTATTGATGCAAAATTATTTGTTGTTAATTAGTTAATATATTACATTAATTATTTAATATTATTAATAATCTTATTTTAAGACTATTGTGATTTATGAACATTATGAACATATTTGTTACTGGAGTAATAGAATTAGTTATTGTTTTTATGATTTATTTGCTGTTTTACTACTAACTGAGGTCTCCGTTTTAACTCGACCGTTCGACATTTCGTCTGTGTGTCTGTCTCACGATTACGGCCAAACGCCTTTGACCGATTTTGATGATTCTTTGCATGAATGTTCCTTATTCCTAGGCCGAGCCATGTATATATACGGGTTTTTTCCATTTTTCATTTTTAACCCCTTAAATAAAATAAAAATGGCGGCCGGACCATTTCTCTCAGTGTAAGCTTTTTTCCAAAGCCAGTTTGTGGCTTAACCGTAAGCCGAATTTAAAAACTAATACCATTTTCCTAAAAGCAAATTAAATTTTAAACAAAATTGTATTCTTGATTTTTTTCCGTATCTCTAATGGTAAGATAACAAAATGGCTCTAAACTTCGAATGTGTTAAAAATCGTCCAAGTTTTTGTATTTCAACCATGTTTTTATACATTTATTTATTCTAAACCAATTCAAAAGTGTTCCATAGCTTTTTTGTAGATAAAGGTTTTAAGAATTCATATATGGCAGTAAAAAAATTATTGAAGTAAAATTAAGAAAGTTATTAGCTCAAGAAACAATCACGTTCAGTAACGAAAGGAAAATGTTTAACTTTAGGCCTACATAAAAAGTAGTAAAAATTATTGTAATTTTTTTCATAAAAGTAAAAAAGTTTCGTAATTTAGTTCTAAATAGAATTGTATAACAATATTTATCAATTTCAAATTTCTTATTTTGAAAACACCAGTTTTTATGTTCCTACTACAAGACTGCTAACAAAACTAGGCCTGTTTTGAATAGTAATTTAGGAATATATCATTTGCCAAAAAATGACATATTATTATAAGAAAGTATAAAGGATTAATCAAAGAATTGAACTGGATACCTGTAAATTATCATTGTAAATTTCATAAAAGTGTTTGACTTAGCTTTACTTGAATTACAAAATGAGATGAAACAAATGAAACCTCACGGCGATAAAGGACATACAAAAACTGACTGTAGGACACCGTGGGAAGTGTTGGTACATGGGTTGAGATCACTATCACGACGCTTTAACATAGTTTGTTTTCATTATTTCTAATATTGGAATATGATATGGAACTTAAGTTAACTTATGATACATTGTTAAGTTTGAGTTATTTAAGTATGTAAATATTTAATTATATGCTGTCCCTCTATAACGCGATATTTTTAGCTATCTTACGCATTATTAACCTAAATAAAAAACAATGCCTTTAAAAGAAAATCTTTAGCAGTTAAAGCCCAAGAAAAGAAATAAAAACGAGAACTAGAAATCCCGGAATCGCGGGAATTGTAAATAATGTTTCACTGGCTAAACCTTGTGCTTACTTCCTTACTGGCACACTATTTTTAACCTAAGCTCAAAACCACATTTGTTATTTCAACGAGCGAGGTCTACTGTTCACAGAACTACTAGTATTTACATTTTATGTTTATCGAAATATAATTTCAACGTAATTACACCTCAAATATTATTGTACTAAAAACGTTTTGATTTGTTTGTTTTAAATCAATTTCTCCACACATGATTGGAAGTTTTAAGCATTTCCGGTTTTAATTTTGAATTCTAGGTTTATTTCTATTTCCAATTCCCGTTTAATTGAATTACAAGTTTGAAGTAAAATACTATGATACATTTCGAAGAAAAAACACTTATTTGATATTTATATATAAATTTATTTTATAAATTGTTTTATAATGTGTGAATATTTAAGCAAAGCATAAAATATTCTTTAAAGTTTAGCAAAAGTTCGGTATAGGTAAATTGAGCTTTATGTTATGATATATGATTGTAGAATTTTGTTGGGCTAAACTTGTAAAGCCAAAATAATTATACAGATCACATTGGGTGCATTCGGCCGCAGATACCGGTAGGTATCAGTGCGGCCGAATACCATTAACCGCACTTTGGTAGATGACGTCACTTTCCCTATCGGACGCCATTTTTCCACCGCAATAAATTAGCAATACATCATCTACCAAAACGGTAGAAATCATGGCGGCAAAAACAAAACTTATGAATTTGACAGTTCAGTTACCGCTACAATCAACCAGTACATTCGGCCGCACAGTTGTTGGTAGATCCACCACTCTGACGTCATATACCTACCGGTGGATGTAACCAGTGTGGCCGAATGCAATCTTTATATTATGTTATGCCGTTCTTGCAGATGGCAATCAATTCATCGATAAACTAGAACGTTTTGTAAGATATAATTTCCTAAAATCGGTTATGAAGCAGGCTTTCAACTAACTTTAATAACTTTATTATAAGTTGTAGGCTACTTAGTATCACGTAATATTCTTATTAATTAGTTCATCTTTTTAGTTTTCAATTTTATGTAATTGATTAATTTAAGTTTTATAACAACTCTAATATAGTAATAATTTATAATTATTTAGCTTTATAATTTATATGTCTGACATTCTGTAATAGCAATATTTGTAGTCGGAAGATGAAAGCAATGATTTGTGTTAGGTGATCATTTTAAACGTGATATATTCATTTTGTTGTTGATCCATAGGAAAACTGCATGTTTTATCAGTAGGAACCTTTTTTGATTAGTATTGTAAAAATAAAGTAAATATAGTAGTTTTAAAGTAAAATAACACTCTTAATAACCGTTAAATATAAAGTTATTATAAAAGCTTTTACTGTCTATAAGCCGTGAAAATTGTTGTTTGTGAATATTGTATTTGTATACGAATCGCTTTTAATAGGATTCCATTCAGCACAATAGGTTATGTTTTTCTTTTGTAGTATTTATTTTGTTTCGAAGCTTTTAAAGTCAACACCGACACAAAACATTATGACATTCATAGAGATGTAAAAAGTTAAATTATAAACTAGAATATAGTTTATGACCTTATATCAGTAGCGTGAATTAGTTCTGGCAGTCCTTATTGTGACGAACAAGTTACATCATGAGATATATAATACAAATTTAATTGTTCACAATAAACAACACTTTCATATAACACAAAACACACCAACATGTAAATAGTTGTTTGACAGCTTGGCAGATCATGGTGGCAGTCGATATTGAAACACGTTATTATTTTGATCAACATTATTTTAAAGTAAGTGTTTGAATAATGAAACGTATGTAATAAATATTTTAATATATTTGTGTTGCACGGACAATAAAGGCAGGGTTTTTCAAATATTACGAATACACAAAATAATCGTTTAAAAACCCCTCATAGAATAGAGAAATACAATTTTATTATTTCTTTAAACTTAAAATATCTATAAGTTAAAAAGTGTCTCCAAGCTTGCACCATTTATTTCGTTACTAGTGAACCCAGCAATGCTTCGCTATTGCTTGATTTTGGTATATAAATATATAGTTAGATTAAATTAATTAGACCATATTCTCTAAACAATCCTGGCACTAATACGTGTAAATTTTGAAATTTTAGATGAATTAGTTGAGTAGTTTTTGAGAATATAGAAAAAGTAAGTGTATAAATGATTATTTAATTTTAATTGTAGTTACCCCATTTCATCCCTTTGTCTTACTAATCGAATATTGTAAATGGGTTTTATATCACTTAAGAATAATAATGCACAATTTGAGTTTTATAGCTTGCAGGAAGTTAGTTCAATTTATATTTCATTTGTTGTATATGTATAGTAGGCCCATTTAAACACCTTAGATTATATTAATGGTCATGTCTAAACACTCCTCACATTAATATGGATAATATGTGACATTTTTAGTACAATTGGTCGAATAGTTTTTGAGTTTTGAGTCTATATAGGACAAAGAAACAAAGAAGTAAAGAAACAAAGAAACATTCATTTTTATACATAGAGATTGTTATTAAACATGGAGTTATGTTCATGAAAGCATTAAATACATTTTCAAATTATGATTTACATTATTATAAAAAATACAAACATATAGTGTATATTCCATTAATAACGCATAACGCAAACTCAGTAAATATCAGTTTCACAGTTATTAGCTTTGTTATTAAATACATAGTCGGGGGAACATTGCCTTACATAGTAAAATATGAAAGAAAATGAAGTTAATACTTGCTATACTGATCCTTTATAAAGGTAATTTAAAATAAAAAGCCTTTTCTGTCTACTGTAATAACACTTAATAATACAATACATACTGGTATTAAAATTGTACGTTCAACTTGATAGATGAGGTTTGTTTGTAAAGTAAGTTTATATTATTATATTTTATTTATTCATAACGGATATATTTTGCAAATACGCAACAAAATTTGCTTAGTATTTATTATATACAGGACGATAAAAAATTAATTTGCATTAATCAATAATATTCTTAATAATTATGTTGACTAAACTCTATTTGTAAATTCTTGTTCAAGTAAAGGTACTCTAAGTGTCTAAACAATAATGAATTGATCATTTTGAGCTTCAGAAGAAAAGAGGAAGCAAGCAAACATTGAAAATGGAGCATAAAAGTGTCACATTAAATACATTAAATGTTTGTAAGCATATACATAAATATATATCGATGTAAGTAAAAACACTTTTAGAACCTTTTTGGCCAAAATAATAATAATAAACGTGTTAACTAGAAGCTTTCTTTTTTAACTGTAATATTAATTAAGGTCATTGATCATGGAGTGTAGCTATGTCACAATATAAAGAGCGATAGCATCTATGAATACGCACGTTTTATGTTTTGGTCTGCAGAGTAGGGAATATGACCTGTAGATCACTTTGTTTATACAATTAATTAAAATCCGAGCTTAAACATGTTCCTACTAGGCAGGCTAAAGAGAAAATTCTACATTTTTTTATCTTTGTTGTTAAAAACTCGTCTAACCCTAATGTTTATGTTTATTGTTTATAGTAAGTTTAAGTTACTTGTATGGTTAAAATACTACGAAATATGACACAAATTCAATTATTAATGAACTGAAAGGCAAATAAGTAAACAAATTTCTTATTACAGACAAATTAATTGTACGTGTTCGTGATTTTATTTGAACCAAGTACATCCATTAATGTAAACTTAGGCCTTCTATACTATACAAATGTTGGAGTTGCATATATTGCGGCCAAACAGTTTGTGTTAATATATACCATATTATTAATTGTAGCCTTACTGGATTGTTTAGTAATACAAATATTTCTATATAAATAAATAGAAAAATTATGACAGTTGATAATGACTGATAAAGAATCTAAACATGCCATGTGTTAGAAGAAGAAAATAAACTAGAATTCAATACGGATTATTGTTGATCGATAGATTAATAGTATCACTCAAACGTAATTAATTGTTAATAGATATTGATTTCATTAATCTGTACATCTGTACTGTACATGTAAATAAAATTTAAGTGTCTATCTGAGATTTCAAAATAAAATATAAGCTTTTTTCTAACCTCGTGTGGTTATTCACACAAAACCTATACAAACATTTATAAATTTTGTCTGTCTGTTTTGTTTGTTTGTTTGTCCGGGCTAATCTCTCGAATGGCTGAACCGATTTTGACGAAACTTTTATTAACATGTAGAGGACTTTTCAGAGAATATTTTATTCAACTTTTTATTCCAAAAAGTATTTAAAATTTCTATTAAAAAATAAAAAAATGTAAAAGTTATGGAATTAGTAATTTTGTGGACAAATGTTGGGGATAATGAGTGTCTGTTTCGATCTATGTCTTACATTATGTACAGGTCATAGCTACCACAACCAGCCAACTTATATAAAAGTGTCTCCGTTCTAATCAATAATCATTCCCGTAAAAATGTATATAAAAAAATTGAAAAAATGTAAAAATTATGAACAAAATAAAGGATTTTGTGGTTGCATCACCAAAGTTAATGTCACCGCAGAGTCAGATCCCCTAGTTTTATTAAAAACATGGTTACAAATGGCCGCCCTATATAATATTTCGCATATTTAGTCGTATTGTTATTATATAACTGTGTATTTCTTTAAACAGTGTAGAACTTTTTATATATTACTGATTGCGACTCGCGATGAAGCAAATGCAAACAGATCATTGTAAACTCTCATATGAGCGGGGTAGGTTTGACCTTGATTCTGACGCATGAGCATTATAACAAGAGTTTTGCGTAAATGGCAGGCCTTTTCAAAATATTATTGAGGGATATTTTTATATTACTTGAAGAGTTTAAAATTTGAATTCTAAAGGGAAATATCGAAAACATTTTGTTCTTTGTATAGACAATTACTTCCACATTGAGGTTGTATGACAATTACGTTGACGTCATGGTACAGTAATAAGAAAAATGTTTCCATTACAGTAAGATTCTTAATTAAATATTACTTTCTGGGATTTATAGTAACTTAAGCATTTGTTGTTCGCATGTTCAAGTCTTGTTATATTGAAAATGTAGAAATTCTGGATTTATAGACAAGGTATTTCAACCAAACAAGTATTTTACTAGAATGTGCTAGGAATTCACAGCTATTGATTCGACATGTATATATTGCTTTAAAATTCGAATAGTTTCGTATGTAGAACGTTGCATATTTATAATTCAATTTATGCTTGGCTACGGTAATTAACGTATTCGACTAATTTTTTTGTATCATTTCTTGTAACTTATTAATGTTATACCTCATTCCTTCGAATGTTATGTTCTTTTTACGGAAGATGTAAAATGTTGTTAAATTATTACTTTTTTTTAACGATTTTCTGGATTACCATACATACAATTATACAACTATCAACAGCTGCGATTCATTAGTAATAAATATAAATATTGGCCTTCTATGTGGTAAATCAATTAATAATGGTAAATTAAACATTTTAATGTTTACGATTAGGCGTTTTGGAATAAATAATGAATTTATTCCTCGTGAAACAGCCTGGTGGTCGGCGCAACTCCGCTACTAACGTCAGCGACTCTCCTTTTGCATCCCTTCTCTGTGGCGTGGTTTGCCGCATCGGCACTTGTCCGGCCAATTCTCCGCAGTTCTAGGCTCAGTACTTCGTTCTCAAGACTGGTTCCCTTGGCAGTGGTCGCTTTGTTGGTTCCCTTGGCAATGGTCGCTTGTTGGTTACGTATTTATTCTATTCTTATTACTTTATAATTATGAGAAGAAGAAGTAGAAAAACTTTTTATATAATAGAGAGACATATTATATGTATAACGAAGATGTTACATTTTGTTAAACTATAGTAGGCGATAATACAAAGTTAACTTAAGCACACAATATACAGTATTTAAAGCGTACATTACAACTTTCAGTTGATACATGTTGATTTTAAATATCAATCTATATTACTATCTCAATTTAAATATTTAATGTGAGGACATAAAGAAGAAAGTGCCATAAAATGTCAGCTAAAATTTTTCTTTTATCGTATTTAGCCAACTAATGAACGCAAACTAATTTTTATAATTTATTTGTTTTATAGTGTTCAATTTGTTCAATATTTTGACCACAAGGCTTATTTAGTTACAATTTATTTAAGCATAAATCGTTTGGCGGCTGTACTTTGCTTACAGATTCTAATACAATTATTTTTAGTATATAAATAAGCCTTAAAGCCTATAAATTGCTTGCTGATTTCTGCCTTTAATACAAAGCAATAAGCTAAATTAATGAATATTGTGCATACAGTTTATATAAAAAGAAATCCGATTATAATATTTGATAATATATTTATTTGATTCCAGTTATAAATTTTGAATGTTTAAGTTGAAAATTTCATCATAATTACTTGAAGTTTTCTTAAGGATTGCACATCTCTCATTAATGCACAATTTTCTTTAGTGTATTCATTGTTATTTAGTGTATTACAACTTAAAATTGCATTGGCTTGTGGGGAAAGCGTAAAGCACAGTAAATGAAAGAAGCAATTAAGGGTCTAATGACCTACACAGAATGTTTAGAAGGTTCAGATAATTCTCTCAGGTTCTATTATTCCAATTTATAGTATACAAAATTTAAAATTAATTCATATAGATAACAAATCACCACTTTAAAGTTATTAGGCCTACAAATGTAAAAAAAATCTAAGGTGATTTGTAAGAAATTAATATAATATATATAAAAGCGAAATACCACTCACTCACTGATCATGATTTCTTAAAAAATACAGAACGGATTGAAATGAAATTTGGTATGTAGCTTCCTCTAGGGCCATAGGTGCTCACTAAGAAAGGGCATGAAAAATTTCGAAATTTTAGGAGGGGTTTGCGGGGATCAAAGTTACTAAAATCACAATTTCAGATCTTTTATTATTATGACAATAGTGCTTTTATTATTTAAGATCTATATATATAAAAACCAAATACCACTGACTGACTGAACAGTTAAAAAGAATACAATTACGTTAAATAGACTGAAAATACCAACCAACACGGGCAACGGCGTACGGGTCAGCTAGTATAATATAAAACTTATGAACAGCAAGATATTCTAATATAATACATTAGATTACAGAAGTAACTAATGAAATTTACGTAACAATATTCACTAGATATGATTTATTTTATGCAACTGAATTCCCGATTATTAGTCATTTTGGATAAGAAGGAGATAATTTTTGGAAATATACTTATTAAACGAATGCTAATAAATAATAAAAATGTTAGACTTGTTTTAATTTTGGATATAGTTTTATCTAATCTTTATGCAAGGTTTGGAGCTTTATACATTCAAAATGATATCGTACTTATAGGTTATAAAATTCGCACCTATTTTGTGCGGGGACACACGAATTGCCACAAATTTTGGGTCCATCTGAAACGCACGAACTGCCACAGTCATTAGAGGGGATTAGAAAGGGTCAACTCGCAAGATAAGAAACACACGAACTGCCACAAGGGTTCGGTCAGGTAGCGGCTTCAAGTGAGGGAAAAACGGGAATTATACTCCCTCGGTTACCCCCATCCCCCCACCCACATACTTGTCTTCTTTTCTGGTATTTTCGAAGGCATTAAACAGTCTTGTTACATACCTAACAGTGGGAAGATGTCTCTTCCGGAATTTAGTGTGGTGTTGAGTGAAAGGGGTCAGGAGTGTTAGGTTAGGTTAGGTTAGGTTAGGTTAGGTTAGGTTAGGTTTTTGTTATGGGACTTGATGATTTTTGAAGATTGATTTTGATTGCAACTTCGTGCTATGTTAATAACAGTTATTTTTAAAGGATTCTTTATACTAGAAACTATTAAATGCAATATTGATTGGAAATAAAACGCTCCTGTTGCAATATTTTTTTGTCTCGATGCTGAGCTATCACTTCTTTGACTTCTTGAGGCCGATTGAAAACAATGGTTATTACTCACAGCCTTAGCCGTTTTTCCCTGACTTATGTTTGAAATATAAGTAATGTGCAGGAATATCATCGAGGGATAACCGCGGGAGTATAATTCCCGTTTTTCCCTCACTTGTAGCCGCTACCTGACCGAACCATTGTGGCAGTTCGTGTGTTTCTTATCTTGCGAAATGACCCTTTCTAATCCCCTCTAATGACTGTGGCAGTTCGTGCGTTTCAGATGAACCCAAAATTTGTGGCAGTTCGAGTGCAGCCATTTTGTGCACATAGTAAGTTCTTTCACGTAATTGTATATCGTATGTGTGTCATTGTGAACATAAACTATTATAAAATACAATATATTTTCAGAGTTGTAGTATTATTTAGAAATGAATAAAACGAACTACAACCAATTAATATTTTAACTCTACTTAATTAAAGATTAGTATTTAATTAATACATCTAATAATCATTTGGTTTTCCTTTAAGTAATTCATTTTAAATTATGTGTTTGAATTTGAGCAGGGAAATAACTAAATAATGTATGGTAAACTAGCACAACAATTTACTAAAGTAATAATATTCTTGTGTAGAATTGTGTTTTATGAAAATGATAATGTCGTTATTTTAAATATGATACATTATACAAAAACACAGTACACAATGGGTTTGTGGTTTTATTATAAAAAACATTTAGATACATATTTAGACATTTCTTTCATTTGATAAAGTATTTTATATTCCCACAGTGTTGTTATGGCATTACTGCGATTACAACAATAATTAGAGGCAAGTTAAAAGGACCAATTTTACTTCAACTGTTATTTACATTTTCTTTCTTCTTTTTTATCTTCCCTCATTTATTTTCTTTGTATAATAAATATTTGAATATACATTTAAAAAAAACTAGCTTCTAATCAACAAATTACTACCATCACAACAACTACTATCTAAAGTATTAATAAAGAACATAACCAAATTGTTTTTATTTAAAAGAAGTTTTCTTCCTCAAAATTGAATACAAAATGGAATTTATAACATACATTTTCTGAAACCGTTTGTTAAAACTCATGGAGATAAATATAGCTTTTTTAGTATAGATGGAAAATTATTAAAAAACTAATTTAAAACGTCTATTAAATTATACTAGAAAAGTCAATATGGGTTTTTATTGTTAGGTTAATTAAATTCTTTAAGTTTTTCTTTATTGTATTGCCCAGGATAATAGTTGGTTGGAGTTATAAAATTATCATGTACAATGCCTGTTCGTTACATGGCGTCAAGCTAATTAGTAATACAGCATGACAGGAACGTATTTTTAATTTACATATTTTGTATTAAACAATTCTATTACAATGAAACATATACAATATGTGAGACTTTGTCTGTTTGCATATTCAGTTTGATGTAGTCAGAGGATTAAGGAATAACGCTTTTTATTGCAAGCGTGGATATTACACGTAGAATATAATACGGAGGCAAAGGATTGCAATGTGATATATCTGCAAGCAAATTCAATTTAAGACAAGTATGTAAAGAATATCCATTCCTTATGCACTCAATACGGCTTAGTCTAGACACTTTGCAGACGAATTACTATCGGCAAAAGAATACGTACGAAATCTGCGTGCATAGCATATAGTATTATTATAAAAATAACATTGGGTATACATTGTGGGTAGGAGGAAGATAAAATGCCTGTTTCAATATATTTAAATTACCGCGTTAACATACATATCTTTCATAATGTGCGTTATTATTTAAAACATAATAATAATTTTTTTAAACTAGAACTGACCTCTAATATAGACCATTATCTCTTACAATAAACTTTATAATAATTATGACTATAGGCTACAATAATTTCTGAATTGATCGATACATTCACTTTAAGAGGATTCATTTAACGAACTATTTATTTTATACATTTTGTTATTTCTTCTGAAAAGCTGTATTTGATTTATGTATATGAGTAAACTTCTAAACTTTTACAGAGGCTGTATCATAAATACAATGATTACTTTCTAAAAATTTCACTTTATCGTTCCTTTTACTTTTAAAATTGTATTTAGTTGCTATGCTTGCCATGACTTCTTTGATTCTTTCGTTTATTTCAAAAAGTAAATCGTGCTATTTTTATTACTGTATATTGTAATTTCCCTCTTATAACTATCCTGCCTAAATAACATGACAGTTAAGTGCCAGTTAAATAAAATATTCTTATTCAGTTTTTATAAAATAAAAGTTCAATTCATCATGGAAGACAAGAAACGTAAATTATATATATGTTCTAAGTCTATTTTTGATCAAAAGTTTCTGCTTAAAGTTTAATTTGCCAAAAAAATAACAAATGAACTAACTGCACTTACTAGGTTGCAGATACAGGATATACTTTATTTTCAGAAATGTATATATTTCTAATTGTATCATTGCTAAAATAATATAAAAACCACTCCGCTTAGATTTGTGCCGAGCTTTTCTCCAAGTCACATATACTGTAACAAGTTCCTGCTGACATTTCAATGTAACAAGTCCCTTCAGGCCAGTGATCAGAAGTTGATAATAATTAGATTTTGACATTTATTATTATTTACCAACTTAGCTCTGAGGTTATGATTAATATTATATCTTTATTAAAAAATAAATTATAAAATATGATTGTAGCAAAGGGATTGGCGTACTAAGCACATACTAGTCTCCATTGTAACACTTTAATTAGCACAGCTTTGAAATTAAACTTGCATTGCATGTTTATTAAACTTTTGTGAATAAAATATATCGTAAGGTTGTGCATTTATTTGTTTACTAATAATTCAGAATACTTATTTATTCCTTTTTATACAGTGTATCTTTTTTACTTCTATAGTAATGTAAATATTTAAAAATACCGTTTATGAGATAATATACCTATATAACAGCTATATTTATTTGAAAAACAAATCTTATTCTTTACACTTTGTTTTTTTAAATCTTATTAATATAAATATTTATACATGACGTACTGAAAAAATACGTTCCTACTGTATTTTGATTTTTTGCTTAATAAAATATAAGATTGTTTACTGTTGGTTTCACATTCTTAAAGCAAATAAAGTGATTGACCTTTGCAAAATCTAATATAGGTTCGTAAAGGCGACTCGATTTTCCTTCGATAGACCTCCAGACCTATACATAAGTTTTATTTCCCAATATCTTTGAATACTTATACGTAGATTAAGACATAACTTTGTTTTATTTATAAACTCTCTTGATTTATTTGACTACAACATTAACCACATAATATAACCGACAGTGTTGCCACATCTATTAACATTAATCAAGAAAGCTAAGTGACAGCGTTGCAAGATCTATCAACTTTAATCACGTAAGCTAACTGGCAAGGTTATAAGAATTATCAACATTAGCCACGAAAGCCAACCGACAGAGTTGCCACATCAATCAACAATAGCTGAAAGTTTACGTGTGCATGTTTCAAGTGTTGATTATTTATGATTTGTTCCGAGCGTTTTTCCAAGGCAGCTACCTCCTGCTGACATTTCACTGTAACAAGTCCCTTCAGGCCAGTGATCAGAACTCATTTTGGGTACTCTCATTTCTATTATTTAATTTCAGCTTTCAAAATCGGTGAAGTTTTACTGATGTGATTACGAAGAAATTATATACAAATGAATAACTTACTATTATTTTTTTATAGTACCATTTTATAAGTAATGTGCATTTGCCATTGATTGGTAGTAAGGTCCAGTTAAATGGTGCATAAAAAGAGCTCCATGTGAAAAGTACTAGTATAATTGTTTCTAGTGGTTCATTTTATGTATTTTTTTGCTGAATATAAATACGATGTCCTAGCAAATAGAAGTAATCATAAATAAACTACTAAAAATAATGTTTTCTAGTGATTTTCAGCCAATATCTTGCAACTCAAGCTACTTACGCAAAAAGTGGCACTGTAATAAAATAAAGTTGAGAAAATTACCTATAATTTATGTCTCAAACAATTTATGCAGAAACATGTTTTGTACGTCGTATGGTTTCTAAGCAAAAGAGTGTTAAAATATCGGAAAAACCAGTAATTTTTGGAAAACACAATAAAAAATAAAAATGTTCCATTCAAGTGAATTATTGTATCTGTAGTTCCTTGCCTTTCGACGTGTTTACCTGTCAAACCATCGAAAAACCCCTTCTGTGTGACCTCGAACTCCCTCTTTATCACAGGCGTGGGGGTTTTCTTGCCTAAACGCACAACAGTCCTGAAGTTCCCCAGTTCGTTCACTGCCGCGGTCGTGTCATTTTTCTCTCTCAGCCATGGGGTTCGGAGTTATTTTCGTTTGTAAGTGTTTTCATTAAGATACAATGTAAAATCTCGGTCGCAATGTCCAGTGATAAGTGTTAATTATTTGAGAAAAAGATTTGAGTGAGGGTCCAGTGAAAGTGGTCCAGTAAAAAAGAAGTAGAAACGTTACGTGATTCTAGTAAAAAAAATTGTAGTAAGAGAGTGGTTTGGCAGGTTAGTTACTGTTAATATGTATGTTGTATGTCCGAAAAGTTACATAGTGAACGAATGATGGCTGTTCATCTGAAGAAAGCTGTTCAACTAAGCACATCTTCTTGAAAATTAAGATCATCTTCTGAGTATTTTTTATTTTAAAACACAAAGTTTTGTGTGTGGAACACGTATTCCTGAAGATTACGCAATGTTACAACAATGACTGCCCCTAATAAACGTAATTTTGT
This sequence comes from Philaenus spumarius, assembly GCA_018207615.1. Taxonomy (NCBI): domain Eukaryota; kingdom Metazoa; phylum Arthropoda; class Insecta; order Hemiptera; family Aphrophoridae; genus Philaenus; species Philaenus spumarius. Next base: position 50,522 of record JAGFPH010003288.1, on the reverse strand, counting down.
ACATTGGGTGACGAAAATAGAGATGAAAGATACAGTTATGAGACAGGTTCAAATAAATCGAGATGTTTTCGGTGCAGCAGTTATCAACAGGATCCAGCCGATGAAAAACATGGTGGTTGCTCATTGTCAATACAATATTAAATGTTTACAAAACTGTACATTAGTAGGCCCAAGGTTGATGCCAACTTCTTTCCTTTCCCCTTACAAATTGGGCTATCAGTTTTTTTTATAAGAATTATGGGTTACGAAAACTGATTGATGTTGTGTCATCCTTGGGATTTTGTGCCTGTTTTTCCGAAACTGTTTGTTTTGAAGTGTCAGCAATAATAAGACCTCACTGCAAATAGACTAGACAGCTTTCCTTCAACTCGTTCATTACACGAAGATTTTAACACTCGTACACTGGATGGATATAATATCTTCTATGCAATGGGAGGAATATATTTGATAACCCCTAGAAATTCTATTGCTCCAGGTAAAAGAATTGTATGAGTAAAGAAAACAAGCTCACTTATACAAGATACACTTATTGTAACAACAGCAATGGATCTCGCACAACAGAATAACTCTGTAGTTATTTTTGGTGAAGATGTAGATTTGTTGATGATCATGATTGGTCGTTCTCGGGGGTGTACATTCAAATGTATACTTTCTGAAGCCTGGCTAAGAAACAGTTTCACAACTCATTTTTTCTCCTGACTGCCAACCATACCAATCCATCAGTGACAACATATTGTTTTTGCATGCCTGGGAGGTTGTGACACAACTTCAGCCTCGATCAAAGTAGAAAAGATGAGGTTTCTACAAACCCTCCACTAACCATTGGTATTTTTAAAGATCCTACGGCACATGCTGACGCTGTTACTAATGCTTGCCTTACCCTTTTCACTGCATTGTACAAATTGACTGACAAGGAAGGCACGGCACGCCCTTAAACAAATTGAGGTGTAAATGGTACCTTAGATTTGCATACAGAACAACGGCCCATTTGACATCCCTACCTCCATTTGACATCCTCTAAGAAATTAAAAAGATCCTGAGCAATGGGGTTGGAAGAAAACTAATAGTGGTCTGCAGCCAGTACTAACGCTACAGCAACCAGCACCAAAAGCAGACCAACTGTGGTTGCAAAAAAGCAGGCCTCATCTATTACAATATATTTCTGAACTGCGAAATAACATGCCAGTTGCAGAAATTACAGAAGAAGCAGAGGATGATCCCGGAATTACTTGAAAGTAACTATGCATATACTGTACTTACATCAGAACTTTTTACTTCAAACTACCATTTGACTGGACTAATACGCTTTTTTTAGTAGAATGAATTATAACTTTTCAAACCAATGCTAGTAGATCAATTTATTTTATGTTTAGAATTAGGGTTATTTTCAAGTGTTTGTATCCTCATATTAAATGTTCATAATTAATATTTAATGAAATACGAACATGTTACAAATACATACAAATGCATACATAGTTACAAATATCACACAACCAAACCAATATATTTTATTACTACCAACGTTTCAAAACTAAAGACTTGAATAACTGCATGATTTCTTTTTGTGTTTTCTAAAAGTCAATGCTATATATTTAAGACTTAGTCTCATAAAAAACACCTGATTTTTGAGTGTGAGAGACTTGAACAGGTAAGTTACGAAATCTTTGGGAAACTGACCAAAGGCAAAACCATCCCCCAGGAGAACATTGTCAAAAGGATCTCTAGGTTCATCGAGCTTATAGATCTTGACAAGGACAACTAGGGGTCTTCACATCCTTACAAAAAGCCCATGAGGCTGAAGTGCATTAGGTGTTTGGACCGCCCACAGATGAATGAATGAATGAATGAATGAATACTCTCATAAAAACATATTACGCCTTTTAAATTTACTTTCAGGTTTAATTAATATAAAAGCTTTAACAAATCATGTATTGCTTATAATAATTCGTAATGCTAACAATATAAATGTTTGTAGATACATATACAGAATGAGTTTTATTTAATTTCGAATATAAAGCAATATTTAATATATATCCCACATTTTCCTTTTTCACTACGTATTTATATTTTGAACGAAAGATATTATAAAAGCAGATAAAGTTATTTATTCTCTTTTCTTGGAGATGTAATGAAGTAATTAATTCCTTTTTTTCTTTTAACGAAACTTGTACTTTGAGTTTGTTCAGCCATAAAAACTTCTCCTTTTATAATGGACGTTTATTTGAACCAATATTTTGGGCAGACAAAATATATTCAATTGAGTTTAGCCGACCATCATATACAGAGTAAAAAAATATACCTTCAAAAATCAATTAGAATTAGTGGAAACATAAATTACTTAAATAATACTAGAATAAAAAAACAACAACAGATTTTTCAAAAGAAAATATTAAGTACCGCATTCATATAGTACATAGCCTTCACTCTATACTAACCTTAGCATGGTTATAGTTTCAAACTATATACATATATTAAGACAAACTATTTAAAAAGTACGTTGTATCATCTAGAACATGTAACCACATCCACAATTAATTATTTTAAAGAAACGATTCTTAATGAATCTGAATGATTTCTAATATTTACATTTTGTTATATATTTAAGCACATTATTAATTATGATTACACCGACTAAACATAAAGAGATTTTTTTAATGTTCCAAATAAAACTAAAACTATTCTACTGGTGATGAAATGGTTTATTACCATAGATAGCTGACTATATATCCATATCAACAGAAAACTATAATAACAGCTTTCTAGGTTAATACTAAATCATAATTTCCAGGTAAACATTCTTTACTACTGATGAAACTGAAATTAGATTTTATTATTATTATTTTGTACAGTATTTTAGTTTCACTTTAGATGAATTTAGTAAACGTTGAAAAAAGTAAACCTAAAGTGGCACCTAATACAAACCTTTTTTACAGTTGTAAGTATTAAGTTTAAATAATGTTGTGTATGATTTACTTTTACATAGATTTATACAATTTATATTATTTTGTTTTATGCTGTAAGATTCGTTCAAGACGTATTGTTTTATCAGTTAAATGTAATAATATAAAAACTAAGTTGTATTTTAAATATAATGCTAAAAGAATTTGGTTTAGAAATAATCTTGCAGAATATACATCAAACTAAACGTGCGTGATTACGCTGGAATATGTAGATTGCATAGTGAAATTTAATTAAACCTAGAATAATCTGAAATGTATTACGCATGCTTATAGTATGTATAGTCATGAAGTATGATTCCGCTAACAATCGTGTTACTCTGATACAAGTAACATTTTTTTAATGTTAATGACGACCTCTTAGGAGTGATAATTTCACCTGATGATGGATGAGTGATATCGTCTGAAACCGCGGTAGTGTGTTTTTTCACATAAGTGGATCACTTGACGGACATAAAAGGTAATATTTTATTATTAATTTATGATACAAGTATACAAATAATTTATTTAAGCTTTTTACTGTGTTAAACTCTTAACAAAAATACTTTATTAGTTGTATGTTAAATCCCTGCAAACAAATCCCAAATGGAAAATATAATTTTAGCGTAATATATACATAAAATTTGTATCCACACTAAGAGATTACAGGGAAGCAGATAATACCGTTAACGCTGATAGATTTATTGTAATAACATAATATACATGGGATTCAGTTTGTCACGAAGGGGTTTAAACAAATCGAGGCTGATTTATTAAACATGTTCTGTTAAACAAATGGAACACCTCTGTTTAGAAAAAGAGTTTAGTATTGGATTTATTTATTATAGGATTGGAGTAGTAATTTGAACTTGTTAAGTCAATCGATAGTTTATTTAGAGTGTTATTGCTTTAATTAAACACTAAATTACAGATACAAATGTTGGATCGACTTTGTATCTCAGTTTATTTGTTATATAAAATATAAGATTATAAATGTGTTACATATACTCACATTCAAACACATAAATCATCCCTTCAATTAGTCTCATTTACTTATGAGTGAAATATTGTGTATTTATATAAATAGCAAGTAAAATATTAGGAAGTTTTTGATTATTTAAAACAAATATAATTACACTGCAATTATAAACATTACCAACTTGTCGTTGTGAATAGTTTGTCTATTTCAGAAAAAAAGTATCATCATCTGTAGAAATTATGTACGGTAGTTCAAACGGTGGACATAATAGTTTAATTATATTTGTGTTTAGTCTCAATAAATTTCACTATCGTAATTTAATGGATAGATTAATTTAATTTACCAAGAAATGGATAAATGATTCCATTCCAGGATGAAATTTCACTGCTTAAAGTCGAAAATGACAACTAGTGCTTACTATAAAAATTAAACAAATAAAAACCAACTAAATTCAACCCCCCCCCTCACTCTTCTAACAACTACGACGCGATGTGTAATTTCGTCTATCTGTCAGACAAAATTATATTGAAATATTCAAATGTCACAATTTAAACAACAAAATCGCCAAAATGTGTAATAATTTAAATCAAAGGTTTTATTAACTAAACCCAAACATTTTCAGTGAGAAATTCCTTTATATTGATGTGTTTTCTAAATGACTCGTACGAGTTCGTTAGCCAAAATATCCAAAAACCGGAAGCACATTTTTCTATCGAAAGTAAATTTTTTAAAGATTTTTCGTACTATAATGAATATTTTTGTGGTTTCAAGTAAAAAAATAAATATATTACACATTTTTCCGCACAATTTGTTTTTTACACGTAATTATAGCTCGCTGGTTCCCATAAAGTCAATCAAAACTAAAATAACATACAATTAGTTGGTTCAAATCCACGAGGGGGTTTTACAGTGGGGAAGCTTGTTTTACGAAGCCGACGTTCGGGATGCATACTCACGTCATAGGTTCAGCTGCGTGGTTGACTTATTATTATTAAAATATTAAATTTAATGTATTTAAAATTGATAAATTGTAACAATAGATAAATAATAATTGTCACTATTTATCTATTTCTATAACAACAATGTTTTTGACTGTTGAAATTCAGTCAAGAGCGGAAATTCACACAGATCACATCTTTCTTCCAGCCTCTGTAACATTGAAAGAAGGCCAGCTGAAAACTTAACAATAACAACGTATAGGCGAGGTCCCCACACACACCCCTGTTTTAAAAGTATTTAATCTGTTTTCCACAAGACCTCGCTTCGGCCTTTAATGGTTTATGCCAGGGCCTCAGTTCTACCAATTTACAAACTCATACGATGAGGTTCATGACTGCTCAACACTCACCAACACCACACAGCACCTTCTAACCGATGTGTTTAGTGTAAGTCCTGTAAATCGAATTGTACTATGACTTGCTCCAGATTAAATTTTGGCTAGATCGTACTGAACGTGTGTTTTTGCCATTTGGTATAACGTTTTATTTTCGCGTTCTTTTTTAAATTTACTACATTTCCTTACACTCCGGGCCTCATTAACTGAGTCGTGTGTTCGTGGCTCGGTCCCCTATAAACAACAACGCACGTACCTTTGCTTTGCGCGGTTCACCCGCATGCTTACCACTGTTTTGCTCGTTTCAACCACGGGTGATGCACTGCTTTGTTTATAAGTTAAACAAATAAAAACCAACTTAATTCCCCCCCCCTCGTCCCCTTCTAACAACTACGACGTGATGTGTAATTTTGTCTATCTGTCGGACAAAATTATCACATATATTATTTCTTAAGGCCATTTTTTGTCTGTATGCCATAACTTCCTTAATACATCATCAAATTACAGGAATGAGGCATCATTTTAAAGCTTTCTTTAACCGCTACACCGGAAAAATATACAAAATACAATAATTATGCGAAAAATACAAAAAGAAAAAGAAATAAAGAATCCGAAAGTAACACTGATGTAACATCAAGTAAGTTGTAGGGATATTTTCCTGGCGTTGGCAACACTGATAACAGGACCCTGCTGGAGAGCTGCCGTTACGCCACTACATTTTTAATTAATTGTAAGAGTGGTTATAAACAGCATTGTGGATACATATATTTATTGTTGTTTACCTTCTGCAAGTTGGTAAGTTGTTTAAAAATATATAATAACAATAACAAAATTATTTCTCTTTAACATGGATTTAAATTAATAAAACACAGTTAGTAAGTTAGAATGCGAATGCTCCGCACGGGTCAGCTAGTAATAATATAATAGGAAATATACAAATGTCACAATTTAAACAACAAAATCGCCAAAATGTGTACCAATTTAAATCAAAGGTTTTAACTAAAACCAAAAATGTTCAGTGAGAAATTCCTTTATATTGATGTGTTTTCTAAATGACTCATACGAGTTCGTTAGCCAAAATATCCAAAAACCGGAAGCATATTTTTCTATCGAAAGTAAATTTTTTTAAGATTTTTCGTACCATAATGAATATTTTTGTGGTTTCAAGTAAAAAAATAAATATATTACACATTTTCAGCACATTTTGTTTTTTATTGTAATTATAGCTTGCTGGTTCCCATAAAATCGACCAAAAACTAAAATAACTTACGATTAGTTGGTTCAAATCCACGAGGGGGTTTTACAGTGGGGAAGCTTGTCTTACGAGGGCGACGGTCGGGATGCATACTCACGTCATAGGTTCAGCTGCGTGGTTGACTTATTATTATAATGTATATATTACAACGGATATTAGCCGTTGTAAGGCGGGAAAAATCGGATTTTTATATTAAATTATAAAATTCGATGTTTTCAAGGCCGGACTTCGGTGAGTGTCAATTGTTAGTCAAAAATACAAGTTAAATCAGAGCAAGGCTTATCTCCCAAGATGAACCTTGATCAAGGACACGTCAAGAAAGGAAATCTGACTTAGCCTGAAAGTAGCTGAGTTTTAGGGTAATAAAGGAATCCAGGAATTTTATGCATTTGTAATTTTCATGGTTTAATACGTAGCGATAAACGCGTGAGTTAGGGCCGTGTGAATTTCAAATCATAAAAGGTAATACTAACAAAGTAAACAGGGGTTAAAGTTAAGGGAAAAGTTCAATGTAACTCGAAACTGAAAAAGTCAGACATTTTTGGAATCTACATAAGTAGACGAAAATAAAAGGTTAAATAAGAAAAAGTCAAATTATTGAAAATAAAAAAGTTAGCTCAAGTGTCAAATTTCACACACCCTAAAAAGGGAGAAAATCAAAGGTTTCCACTCACAAGAGTTATTAGAGAATGAATAGTTCTGTGTAAAAAAGGGAACAAAAAGTAAAATTAAATTAAGATAAAAGGGTGAGAGTTTTCACGCCTTTTAAAGTAATAAAAGTTGAATTTTTGAATTTTTAATAATAATAAAGTAAAGAGATTTAGGGTTAGATTAACATTGTATCGTTAGGAAACCAGTAACTTAAACATTTTTCGCGTAGTAAATAAAAAACCCCCAAAGAATTTTTTTGCGATTGTAGGCTAAGTCCCAGAGGAGAAAAAATAAATAAAAGTGGTGAAAAGTGTTAGAACTGTACAGGTGTTAAAGACAATCAGCGTGAACTAACAAAAAAGACATTGAACGCGAAAGACAGTCGCGGAAATCGCGGGAAAGCGTAGACGTGCCGCGAACGCGTAAAAATCACAGTACAGACACGAGTCAAAAACTTACGGATAGCCAAAAACAATCTGGAAAAAGTGAAAAAGGAAAATTAAGGAAAACTAAAAAGGAAAGAAAGATACAGCGAGAAATGGAAAACAAGTAAGATTCGATAGTCAAAGTGGAAGGGATGAAGCCGCGGGTACAGAAAGAGGCGTCAACTAACAACCAAATTAACCAGAGAAATTGGTGTTTTCCAGGAAAATGGAATGAAAAAGAAAAGAAAAAAATTATAGAAATTTAACCAGTGCGAATTTAGACATATTTCTAGACCAAAAAAGTTTATAGAAAAGGAAAATTAGCTTACTGAAAAAATGATGGAAAGGGCTAGTAAGAAATGACGTCACGAAGTGTATAAAGGCTTGGACGCGGAAAATCTAGGGACTCACTCAAGACTCAAATTGTTACGAATGTAGACTTCACGTCACTCTGCAGCACGTATTATTCTACCAGTTCGTATACTACGTGTTATGCTAAAAAGCCTTAGTATCACGAGCACTACCATATTTTTTCTTCGTTAAACTTAAGTAACTTTCAACTATAATTTAAACTACAAGTCAGAAGTAGTTCTTCAAGAGTAACTCTACGGCCTATCCAAATGAGTTAACGCAAAAATAACTCTATTTGGCGATACTGAGACGACATAGGCAATCCTTCAGGACATGATCTTCTAAACGGAACTTCACTTCTCACGAACCAAGGAAGAAATAGGATCAACTGTAACTCTACTAGATTCTACCAGAGCTGCTCTTCAAGTACATCTGTAGCCATCATATCAACCCAACAACTTTAAATCAGAAAATCCAGGCTACCAGACACAGCATCCTAGCAGCTCCAGCATCAGCTGATCAACATAGCGGCATCCATCACGGAAAACCGGAGGTGAAAAACACTGAATTAAGGTCTGTGTAAACGAGAATACGTTGTCCCCCATTTTAATTAATTGCCTGAGTAAATTCAATAAAAATATTTAAAGTACTGGTTGAGATAGGTTAGTTTCAAATTAAATTCAAATCATAAAATCAAATAAATGTAAATTCGATATTCCCTAAATTTAAATAATGAATGTAAATAAATTAAAATAAAATAAATTAAAATTAAATTGATTATAAAATTAGACTGTCTGCCAAGCTTATTAGAAATTAGAATTATAAGTTTAACATTAATCTTGGATAGAAATTGTATGTACAAGCAGATGGTGAGAAAAGCGAGTTGTTTATGTTTAATTTTGAAAAAGTTTTGATTTTGATTTTTGAATAAATTAATTATTAATTTTTATACTGAAATACTGAGAGTAATCAATTACCTGTTTTATGGTTATCCATTCATGATATTTTCCTTTATTAGAAATAGTCTAATAAATGTGTTTAGCTGTAGAAATAATCAAAGCACAAATAAGGTAAGTTATAAGGGCTGTTCCACTGTTCTCATTTCCCTGAGATCACAAATAAACAAGAATTCTCGTAGATTAAATTCAGAGCTAGTAAACTTATTAATTTCTGGAAGCTATTTTAAAGTGTTAGAGTCAGTCGAAATACTTATAGAAATAGGTATCAGACACCCAGTTGCATCACCTAAGCTAAAGA
>JAGFPH010003288.1:15208-31335 GCA_018207615.1 Philaenus spumarius | reverse complement strand
TGATTTAATTTTTTATACAATATATTATTATGCATTCGATATTGATCGTTCTTATTATTGTTAATTAGTGTTGCGTTATTTTTTAAGTTAAAATAGATTTCTGATAATTTAGGATCTTGTTGTTGATTTGTAGCTAAATTTTCCAATTCCTGTTGCAAACTTAGGTCTTGAATTCGTTCGATATATGTTATTATTAATTCCTGTTGATGTATCGGAAGGTCGGTACCCTGTATAGTGAGTCTACTGAGTGCATCGGCAGTACAATTTTCGCTGCCAGGACAATGCTTTATCTTGAAGTTGTAATCTTGAATAGATAATATCCATCGCGTTAAACGTGCATTTAATAATTTACAGCTTTTTACGAAAGTTAAAGCATGATTGTCAGTAATTATGGTTAAATCTGCTCCATATATTAAATATCGTGTTTTTTGTAAACAATATACAATTGCAAGCAACTCTTTCTCGGTGGTAGTATAACGTCTTTCAGCCGATTGTAGGGCCCTGGATAGAAACATTATTGCTTGTTTGTTCTGTTTCTCATTTATCTGATAAAGGTGACCTCCAATCGCGTAGTCTGACGCGTCCGTCTGTAAGTAAAATGGTTCTTTTGGATTAGGGTGATGTAATGTTTGGGTTTTTAAGAATAGATCTTTAATATTTTGAAATGTAATATCGTCTTCGTTTGTCCAGCGAAATTTAGTCTTTTTTGAAGTTAGGCGTAGTAACGGTTGTACAGTCTGGGAGAAATTTTGTATAAATTTGTTATAATAATTAATGCAACCTAAAAATGATTTTAATTGTTTTTGGGATTTCGGTGTGGGGAATTCTAATATTGGTTTAACTTTGCTTTTGTCCATTTGTAACCCGTTTGCCGTCATGGTATATCCTAAAAAAGGTACAGAGTTCCTGCAAAATAACGATTTTTTAAAATTCACAGTCATATTGGCTTCTTGTAATTTTTTGAATATATATTCCAAGCGATTTAAATGGCTCTGAAAATCAGGTGATATGATGCAAATATCATCTATATATATAAGGGTGAACTTTTCAATGTTGTTGTCAAAAACGTTATCTAATGCGCGTACAAGTGCCGCTTGAGATGTTGAAATACCAAATGGTGTAACGGTATATTGGTAGACTCTTCCCCTGAACTGAAATGCTGTATATTTGCGTGATTCATAGGATAATGGTATTTGCCAGTATGAGGCTGTTAAATCTAGGGTACTTAACCACTTGCAGTCTCTTCCTTTCGATAAAATCTCGTTAATACTGCGATTGCATTCGTAATCGGGAATAATTATCTCGTTAGCCTTACGTGCGTCTAAACATAGCCTTATTTCTCCCGTCTTCTTAATCACTGGTATAATGGGGTTGATGTGGGTACTATGTGATTTTTCAATAATATTGAGGTCTAACATTCGTTGAATTTCTTTCGCGACTGCGTCCTGATGTATCAATGGCACGGGATAACATTGGCTTTTAAAACATGTGTCCTGCTTGACTTTCAGTTCGTGTACATATTTATTGCACAGTCCGGGTTGGTCGGAAAATATTAGTTGATACTTCTGTACCAGGTTTCTTAATTGACTTTGTTGTATTGGTTCGATATCGAGTTGTGTGGTGAATTCTTCTAGCTCTTGATTGGAAAATGCTGAACTTAATCTATGAATATCATTACTACCAGATGTGTCATTTTCGAAATGAAAATAATTATAATTGTTAAATTCGTTATCATTTATAATGTGACACAAAATACCATCATGAGGGACTTCGCCAAACTTCAAATTGATGCTTTTCATATTAATTCTCATAGTAATTAGACTTGTTCTGAAGTTTATGACCATCTCTGTAATCTTTATCACATCCATTCCAATTATTAAATTTTTTATCAAATTAGGTACTAGTAATACTTGCACCCATAAGTATTCATTTCCGATTTGAATTTTCATCATAACTATTTTGGATACGCGTTTCGTTTTAGTTCCAACTGCGGTTCTTATTTGAAGATTTATGGTGGGTATTTCCTCGTAATGACCAATACTGGTTTTGTGGTTTGTAAACCATTGTTCAGATAAGCATGAAAGGTTAGATCCCGTATCAATTAAAGTATTCAGCTTATGTTTTCCGATGTTTATCGTTATTTCTGGACATGTATTTGAATTATGTTTCGTCCACATATCACTATCTGATATATCTTCTTCAGATAAGAAGTTTCTGTCACAGTACATGTGGCTAATAGTAATTTTGCTTTGGTAATCCGTATTATGTTGGCTAATGATTGTAGGCCTATTTATATCGAAGTCATTATTCAGCACAGTGGGAATATTTAACGGGACAGATAATGTTGGTGTTATAGTATTTACTTCACCGTTTAGGCCTAATTCCTCTGTGCTGTGCCGTTTCCCGACGTTGACAATTCCATAGCATTAGTCCTTGTAGAGCTTTGTGAATTATTGTGTTCTTGAGCTAGTGTGTGGCATATGTCCAGTTGTTCTTTGGTAGGGTATTGGCTGTTTCTACCGTAAGTCCTGGGCTGGTTATATGTTGTATTATTATTTTTATTGGAACTTGAATTTCCATAATATGTTGTGTTTCGATTCCCTGATGTTTGTACCGGATTCTTAAACTGTTGTGGGGGTGAATTGGGTCTATGAGATTGATTTGGTGTTCTATACATAGGGGGTCTAAAGTAATTTTGTTGTAGTCTGGGTCTTTCATTCATTGTGATTCTGGAATCTCTTCTATAAGGTGAAGTGTGTGTTGGGTTAAAGTTTTGTCTCCTGGTTCCCTGGTGACTATCTTTAATGTCCTCTCTCTGCAGAAGTAATTCAAATTCTTGAATAGTATTAATATTTTGAACGCGCCTAGCATCTTGTACTATCTCCTCGAAATGTTCAGTTAAGCAATTTATAATTTCATCCTCTGTCATAGGCGGTTGCATAGATTGCAGGGTGATGACATGTTCTATAAAGTATTCAGCTCGGTTTAGGCTGCCATTAGGACGATATTTCTCAACCTCAAAGCGCTGCCGAATTCCCTTTTGAACCTCACGACTCCAATATTTCCTTTCAAAAGCTTCTTGGAAGTCGTCCCATGTGCGTATATTCCCTTTAATTAACATGAACCATCTTGCGGCATGCGATTCTAAACACGATTCAATGATGTCGAGTAGATTAATGGTGTTATTTGGAACTGTATTATAACTGAGTCTCCGTTCATAATATTTCCGGATACGCCTAAGATGTTCAGTGGGGTTATATTCCCGGCCATGAAATTTAGGAGACGGTGTGTCCATGCCTACTCCATTCATTCCGTTGCATGAAACTTGTATTACTTGTGGGCTTTGATTTTTATCGGTTGACATATTTTCCTTTAGGCTGTTTAATTTTTCTGCATGTTCGTTGATTCGCGTATTCAATTCATTAACTTTATTGTTCGTTTGTCCAATAGTACTTTTTAAAGTAGCTTCTATATTAGATTGTACTTTGCCACATTCTGTCACGACCATAGCTTGGTTTTCCGTTCTGAATATTTCATTTTGGTATGAAATTTGTGTATAAATATTCCCTGTTTGTACTTCTAATTTCTCATAAATCTCGTCTTTGAATTTTTTATTTTGTAGGTTAATGTCGTCTTTAGTCTCTTGGCATCTTTGCTTACATTCCATGGTCAGTTGATTTCTATTCTTTTCGCTGATCTCTAACATATTAGCCACCATTTCTTCTCGTAAGCCCTTTATCTGAATTGTCATCTCATTTTTTAGTTCGTCGAATTTCGTCAAATTCTTTTCCAAAATTTCATCAAATTTTTTAGTCTGTTCGTGGCGAGTTTCGTCGAATTTCATCGATATGAGGTTCAGTATTGTCATCATATCTATAGTCTGTTCTGGGCTTGGTGTTCTTAGAGAATTTGAAAAGCTTACCCTTACACTTTCTTGGATTACCGGTATATCGCCTACCTCTAAACCGCGTCTCTCTATCTCTTCTCCCCAGCTATCGCCCTTATCCCTATCCACGTCTTCCAGCCGGCGGTTATTTAATAGTGGTACCTGCGACCCTTCCATCGTGTCGGCCCCATTCTCCACGCTCACGTCTTCTGTTCGGCGTGACGAGTGTGCAATAGGTAAGTCTTGTGTCTCACGAGCCCTTTGTGTTATATTAATTTTCGGTCTCAAGTTATAACTGCTTTCTTGGTTCATTTTAGTGTAGTAAATTCTGAAATAGTTTATTTAATCTAACGTACAATATATATTTATTATCTAATACACTTATCTCTATTAGTAATGAGGAGTTATTGTTTAACTTTGGAAAAAGCCGTCACGTTGGGCGCCAAATGCAATAACACTTCTGGTGTTGTTTGATCTCTAAATTAATTATATATTATTTATGGTAAAATAATCAAAGAATATAATTATATTGAATAAATATGAAATATTTATTTAAACAAGAGACATTTGGTCTTAACAATTATCGATTGAAATTAACGTTTTTTTTGTTGTTGTTATAATTTGACAAATTGTTTGTAAATTATTAATTGATTGTATTCAATCACTCTTATCTCGGGGTTCCGGTTGGTGCCGGCTTTTCCAAAAATGTATTAAAATTAATAACAAACAGAACATAGAAATCTTAGAATAATAATAATAATAAAAGAAATAAAATAAGGTTAAATGTTAATTGAGGAGGTATGGATCATGAATTAATAACAGTATATAAAATAGTTTAGTGGAAGAACACTGGGAAAAAGTTTCTATAACAAGGATCAATCAATACTGTGATTATTATCTTTGAAAGTTAATGTTTTCACTTAAGGCCTAGCCTATTACACTTAGCTTAAGGTATAATAGAAAATGGATAGATCTCACCATAGGTTAGTTTTTTTTTTTGGTTAGGCTATTATTTTATTTTATATAATTGGTGGTCATTATGCCTTTAATCCTTTTTACAATTCTTCGATATCAATTAAAAGATAGTTCTTCTTGTTTGATATAAATAGTTTTTATTTATTTTCTGATTTTCACAAGATAAAAAATTTGGGTGACCTTTTTTTCTTCTATCGTTTTACAATAATGCCCGATTTTGTTCTGTTAAGACACAGCTGGTAACTCACGCACTTGTTCACTAGATATTTTCACTTTTGGTATATATTTTATGTTTAGGCTATAAGTATATTTATGTAAATTTTGGTACTGCTAATTTAATAGTTTATAAAAATGTAATCTTATTAAATAGTCATAGATTTATTCTACAATGATGAAAAATTTTGATATATTAATTAAAATACTTAAATAACTCCATTATAACTAAGATATCATTTTATTATTTAGTTTTAATATTTTTAGAAGTAAAAGAAAGGAATACATCTGTTACATATTTGGTGTAACCTCTAAACCAATCATTATCGAGTTTACCAAAGTAGGCGTGTTTAGCGAAAGCTGGCAATGTTATGTGAAGATTTGATCTTTAAATACGGATATTGAATTATTCGTACGGTTCCGCGCTAAAACAATAATTTCTTTGGAAATATATATAAATTTTGAATAATTTTGATGTATGAAGTATATCTAAAATATCGGATAGTCATTTTAATTTGTTCTTTTTTTTAAATTTAATACTGTTATTTAACGGTACCACTTCTAGACGGGAGTTCGCATATTTTCCGCTAGGCGTCGCTCGGCCACAAGTCCATGAATGGGATTCTTTATATTATCGTATCTTACTTTTACGAACTATTTATTTTAGGCATTATTTCCTCTTTATTCAGACTATATTTGAATTGTTACATTTATCCCCTGGCAATTTTATTTTGTGAATTACAAATTTATTTTAGTTCACAAAATACAGGTTTTATTTACAATTCAAAATAAAGTTAATTATTTACAAGTCTTGAACCTTAGTTGGGGTTTTATATGCTTTTATCACACTGACATGATATGGTCCATATTCTTTTACGTTCTCGAGGTTTGACACGTGATATGTGGATTTTCCAAATGTTTTGGAAATAACATATGGCCCTTCGAATATTTCAAATAACTTAGCCGTCTCCCCATATGCGGCGTTAGATGCAGCAAAATTTTTTATAAGGACTAAGTCTCCGATTTCAAATTTAGTATATTTAGTTTTTGTATTTAATTTCTCAGATCGCTTTATTTGTTTATTCCTAATTCTTTGTTGGGTCATAATAAGTTTTTGTTCAAGTGGTATGTCGGATTGGTAGTGATTTTGAATATATTGTTGCCAGAATCTGTCGTCTTTACGACCTAAGTGGAGTTCATTAGGGGTGAAACCTGTCGTCTCGTGGTATACTTCGTTTAACATATCGTTAATATCGGATATGCATTTAGCCCAATGCTTATGGTTTCCTGAACAATAAGTCCGTAGGCAACGCTTAACTTCTTTAATTGGTCGTTCTGCCATATTTGCGCACGGGTGATAATATGGACTGTAAATAGGTGTTATATTGTTTTCTTCTAACTTTTTACTCCACGTTTTATTCCGGAATTGTGTTCCATTATCGCTCTGAATGAATTTTGGGTACCCATATTGTGGAAAATGTATATTGAATAATTTATCAAGAATTGTCCTGGTATTTGCTCTGCGCATACTGTATAATTTTACAAATTTAGTAAATATGTCTATTGCAATTAAAATGTATTTAGTGCGACCAGTGCTTGTAGGTAATGGTCCTATAATATCGATCGATAGTTGGTGATTTTTTTCTTTACATGTAATACTACGGATTTCTCCAACAGAAGGGTGAGGGTTACTTTTACACTTCTGACATGAATCGCATGTTGCTAAAGTGCTTCTGATTCTTCTTCCCATATTTTTAAATATAAAACTTTCTCTTAAAATGTCGAAGCATTTTTTTGATCCACAGTGCAGATAGTATGAGTGACATTCCCATATCAATCTCGTTATAATGTTTTCTGGTAAAACAATTAACCAATTCTGATTTAATTTATCTATTTAATTTATTTATCAATAGAAAATCAGAAAAATATCTACAGTTTAATAATTATTTAGCTCAAAATCAAATATATACAAAATTATTTTAGGGAATTATTTCCCAATGAGCACTCTTAATCTCGGGTAGGTTGGTGCCGGCTCTTCCTAATATTAAATTGAAACAAATATTATACAAATTATTTAAATTAAGAAGTAGGATAATTAAAACAAAGGAGAAAATAGTACAAGGTGGAAAGTGTATGGGTATGTAGATGTATGAATTTAGTGTTAATATAAAAGGATAAAGTTCTGATAAGAGTTGAAATCTTGATGGTATATATATATATATTTATAAAGTTTTTTCAGCTTTACTGGTATAGTTCTTTGAATTTAAATATGCAAAGGAAAGGTTGGAATATATCCAATTTGATGAATAGTTATGTGGATTGATCTCACCCAATTTTTATATAGAGTCTTCTTCTTGAAAAAGAATGGTTTATTAAAATTTGATACTGTTCAGTCACTTCACTTATAAAAGGTTATTTTAACGTTGGCACTTGTTATACACTTCAAAATGGTCTTGAAACTTGTGTGGTTTGGTGGGCTCTAACACAGCGTCTGCTCCCTTTGATGTCTCAGCAACAATTAAATTGGATTTGATCCCAATTTGGCTTCCTTAGGCCCTCAGGAACTGGTACATTAAGGCCTGGTTAATTTCATTTCTTGTGGGATTTTGATTGTTGTGTGAAAATGTGTATTTTGAAATGTAGTGTATTTGTTTTGTATGATTTTAATGAAATTTTGATGTATTTTGGTTTTTTAAAGAACATAGAATGGTAAAAGTAAATAGAATTTGATTAAATAAAATTTTAAATGAAAATATCTAAAATAGCTCCTTGTACAACTTAATATCTAATATCTAAGGTCTACAAATATAATTATTTATCTGGTCATTTAAAAGTCTCATTTCCGCGGCACAAGCGGTCACGTGATTGTGGGCGGGGCTTAAACAAACATGGCCTCTCGTTCTCCAGGTTTTAATCGAATATTCATATACTTTGAAGAACTTTACTAGCTTAACGGTATTTCTTTTCATATTTTGCCAAAGACATTTTTGATGTAAAATCTTCTGTTCTACTCGTTGGTTCTGTTCCTTTTTGATTTAGAATTTAGTTTCCTTGGGATCGGTGGTTTTAATTTGGAATAGGCCTACAATTTCGTACATCGGCCTAGCTTCAAGTGTATTTTAAAAGGTGGATTTCGGTCGATTGGTTTACTCTTGAGTTATTATTATATATTATATGGATTGGTCGTTTAATTTAGATTAATTTTGATGTGGGAATGATATTAATTTGAGGTCGAGAAGTACTGGTAATTATTTAAAATGTTGTTGGAAGTCGGATGTTATAATATTATTAATGAATCATTTACGATCTTTGCCGCTAGGTGTCGCTGCTCCAACTTGTGAATGAAATGCCTTTATAGTAGTCTGTTCCTCTCTCTCGCACTCATGCGTGTTTAGTTTAGTAATTACGAATGGTTTCTTTTGATATTTTAAATGATTTTTATATAGGGATATATTTTGAATTGTTACAGTTTCCCTAGATCGTTTATCGTGAAGCGTTAGACAGATTTTAAAAAGATTCAGATTCACAAATAATTTGTCTATAACATACTATAATTTCATATTTCCAAACGTATTTCTAAATTTATAATTAATGTTTGAAAATAATAAAAAATTTCGATTTATGACTTTTCACGTAAACGTTAATAACTTCTGCAATTCTAAACGAATCTTTATGAAATTTGTATACGTTCTTTGCATTTGCCTGGTGAACATTTGTTGAAAATTTGAATCAAATCAGTTAGTAAATATAGATAAACTATTATTATTATTTATTATAACTATAAATTATTATTTAATAAAATAATATTTAGCTAATTAATAATTATATTATATCGAATGGTATACGTAAAATTAGTATTATATATTAATAAAAACTGGCATATACGAATAAGTGTACTGTATTAAAGTTATATTTTACTTTTAAGAAGAAAACAGATAATTCATTAATGTAATACATAAAGAATTATTACAAAATTTCGGTAATATGTGGGTCATATTTTAAGGTATTTAGTTAATTTATAGGATAATATAGCACTTTAGCTAGGTAATATTTCTAGTGATTATACCAGAAAGCATAGTCTTGCGCTTTAATACACATAATAATTAAATTAGAATCAGAAGTTTGTTTCTAAACGCTGATCTACGGACGGAACCCAGCGTACAGTGGCTGGCTGGTTGGCTGCTGTACGCTCGGTCAGAAGTCTTATCCCGAGCATGGGCGTACATTTGGTAACACTGTTGAGCGTACATCGACGGTGGCGCGCACTGAGAATGAGCGTACAAATTGACGTTTAAAAGCGCACCCATTTTTAACATGTCATTGAGAGGTCTGTGGTCTAATATAGGTTCGTAAAGGCGACTCGATTTTCCTTCTATGGACCTCCAGACCTACAAACAATTTTTATTTCCAACATCTTTGAATGCTTATACACTTAGATTAAGACATAACTTTGTTTTATTTATAAACTCTCTTGATTTATTTGACTACAACATTAACCACAAAAGATAACCGACAGTGTTGCCACATCTATTAACATTAATCAAGAAAGCTAAGTGATAGCGTTGCAAGATATATCAACTTGAATCACGTAAGCTAACTGGCAAAGCTATAAGAATTATCAACATTAGCCACGAAAGCCAATCGACGGTGTTGCCAGATCAATCAGCAATACGCAGAAAGTTAACGTGTGAATGTTTCGAGTGTTGATTGTTTATAGTTATCTACGGTTAAGAAACGTATTCTATGATATAATCTGATATCTTTGTGTCTGTATTTTTCTGTTTTTATTCCATCACGATAACACAGCTTGCTGCCAATTGTGACGTTGAGGTCACAAGACATAGTTATGTGTAAATATGAATTTGGCTTACAAAAATGATTTATACATTACCAATACCTTTACAATAAATTGTATTTTAGCAAAATTCAGTTAAAAGTGTTAATAATAGAATAACAAGCAATGCAATGGTATTAATTGTTATAGCCCCACTTTTTTATTGCAGGTATGTTTACTAGTAAAATTAAACAAAATTGAATTTATGTTATAGTCTACAACAAACCATACTAGACTATTTCTTTTTAAGAAATATATTTGAACACGAATAATTTATTTGAAAAAATACACCAGGTAATATCAAATGCTATTTGCTATTGCTATTTAATTACGAGATTAAAATTGAAAAATTATCTATATATGACATTAATTACTTGCACATAAAACCTGGTGTTCAGTAAAGGGATTACATTGAGTGCTAACATTACGTACACGGGCCAAATTGAAATTGCTCTAATAAAATTTGGGTGCATTACATTTTCTAAACGTCGGTCCCGACTAATAAATCCTACTGATTATTTCATTAAGGATTTCTTGATTTATTTTTAACAATATCGTATTAATACTATAGTCAGACTGTGCTATGGGATTCGTTATTCCCTCAAATCCAAATTAAGAATTAGAATGTAGTTTTCGTTTTATATTTAATTAATCCGTTTAGATGAACTATTGAGATAATTGAGAAAAACTTAATTTAATCAGACAACGTAGTTAATTAATTAATTATATAAGTGTAAAAAGAGCAGAGGATTGTAAAATATCATTAAAATACAAAAATAGTTTTGCAAAATTTGTTTAAGGAATTTAGTAGCTTATTCCCTGCCTCACAGTCCGAGTTCGGTAGTATTAAATAAATTTATCGTTAAAAGTCGTCAATGTATCGAACCCTTTTTTAACTAAATTGATGTCATTTTGTAGATTTTTAAAAATTAAATTGAATAGTGTCACCATTTTTGTATTAATTTTTTTAGAGATTCTGTTATTAAATAAAACTTAATTTCTAGAGAGAGTATTTATTATTTGAACTATTTATTAGTACAAAAAGACATATTTTTACCATTTTCTGTATCAATGCTTTGCAACAACCAACATGTCTGAAGCATCTTGTTTGTTAGATTATGAAACATCATAGCCAACCTGATTAATAAGTAAATCAATATCTTACATCATTACTAGTTACTTACAATTACTAAAAGCTTTATTTAAAATGGTAAATGTTTAATATAACAAAATATTAACTCAAATTATGTTTTTGTGATGATAACTAATATGCTGCAAATCAGTATTTACTATGGATACTCTGTGTATTTATTTAATCAGGTTTCAAGTATATTAATTTTGTTTAGTTATTAGTTTTCTTAGTTTGGGAGTTTTTAATAGACAGTGGACCTACAATCTGTTAATATGTTCTCAGCTGTCATGCAACAAAGTTGTCATTATGTAAGATTTAGCGTAGATTTCATTTTCAGTGTTGACAAAAGGGCAAAACTTGTGACGCGTGCAATTCGCTAATTCTATTTAATAAACCAAGACCGTCTAACATAATGCACTTATGCAAAACATGAACAGTCAGTCATCTTGCAGCTTAATTTTATAAAATACTAAAACTAGGCAGTGAAAAGAATTTAACTATTAATTTTACAACTATCTAAATCAATAAAAATACATGCATATTGTAAACACAAATATTTGTAAAGAATTGTTTAGCGTACGAGGTAATTTATGACAATTATGGTAAAATTGCGTACGTACACATTCTTAGTAGAAATTGAAAACATGCATTAATTATATGACTTTATTTCTATTATTGAAAAAAATGTTGGTTTTAGTTGTTGTTACTATTAGTCCTCTATTCGCCCATTTACTAATAACACTATTTTAAGTTTGATTCCTGCTAATAATCTTGTTTAAATATAAACTACGCTACTTGAAGCAATAAAATATTTGAAACATTAAAAAAAAAACATTAGCTTCCTTAAAATTACGATAATTAATGTAAATAAAATAACTTGGATGAACGGATTATTGCCATACTTAGCTGATGTAACCATATTGCAGAAAATGTATTTTACCACAGCTTTCTGATGAAATACTAAGTAAAACTTTCAGGTAATCGATGACCTAAAGCCCCACCTAATAATAACCATTTTTTACTGAGTGCTGTATTAAGTTTAAGATGTTGTGTATGAAGTCCAAGGAAAGCAATACTAAATAAAACCTTTGTTTATAGTTGTTTGCATTTTATCGAGCGGAAGCGAGCGAAGCTCTTATACTACACTCTGGCTTTTATTTCCACATACTCCTCCTGAACGGCTGATGTGATCCGCACGAAATTTGGTACGGTCATAGTAACCAACTGGGAAGGTATAAATCTGAAGTGGTCCAAATCGGACGTCAGGGTTTTGCCCTACGGCCCTTTAAATTTACAATGTTATTTTAATAGAAGACATATTTTATTTGCTTTATTTACTGTGTGTTGATTATACAGATGTTAAAAGGATCATATTTAACTTGAGACTGTTACTATCAGCTGTTTGTAAATAAAATAGTTTTATGTGCAATTGTTGTTTTGCAGCTGTTTGTAAATTCTGTAGTTTTATGTGCAATTGTTGTTCAAATGAATATTATTTAAGGGCAAAATCGATTCGTGGTTATATTTCTCCAAAGTATCGATTAAAAGAATACTTGCTCCGCTCAATATTGCAAGAAGACAACTGCATTGCATACCTAGTTTTATTATGGTTTATGTTGTAAGATAGTATTGTCTGAGAGTATTGTTTTTATGAATAAATATAGTGATATACAAGTTTTATTTATCTAAAAGATTATACATAAACTAGCAAGATAAACACCAGTCCTCAATGTACTACGATTCCACTAAGAGACCTGTAGAGAGTTAAATATATAGATTGTAAGGTGAAATTTCGCATTTATCTTAATATATTTTGATTATCTTTTGTTTTTTCTTTTACTGTAAATTTAATAGATGCCTTAACCCTTTTTTACTCTTATTATAAGTAAATTACAAAACGGACTTGCTATAAAAGTTGCAAAAGTTTTATTTCTCCATGGTAGTTATTTTTTGTTTTATTTTAAAGTTTTGTTTTACTTTAAATTATAGTTTAATATTTTATTACATTCATTAATGTGAAATTATATTCTTATTTTAATTTTGTAAATGTTTGTTGTAAATGGGGGAAAAATTAATTAAAAAAAAAAAACATCAACAATCTTTTTATTTTAAGATGCGTATACAAATAATTTATTATATTGTTTCATTGTGTTAAGATCAGAACAACAAAACAAATATTTATCAGTTGTATACTAAACTCCCTGCAAACAAATCCCAAATAAAAATATAATTTTGACGTAATGTGCACTAAGAGATTACAGGAAAGCAGATAATACCTTTAACGCTGATATATTTATTGTAATAACATAATATACTTGCGATTTAATGTCTGATTGTATTCTGTTTTGATGTATGTTAAACATGATCCGGTAAAAGTATTTGTACCATGTTTTTGTTTTGGCAAACTGTTTAATATTGATTGGATTGATGATGCAGTAGTGTTACGATCTCGTTAAGTAAATTGTTAACTTATTTATCGTTTTATTGTTATACAAATTACAAATTGGAAACACGATTTGAATAGGCTTGTATTTTTGGACAAACACTATAAGAACATAAACGTTGATTACCATTTGATCATTATAGAAAACAAAGTAACGAAAGGAAATTTTTCATGAATATTCATTTTTTTAAATAACACTTTGTGGTTTATTCGTATATTCAGCTTGTTTTCATAAATGTGTTACATTCAAACACATACACCATTCCATCGTTAAATTTGATGTTAAGTTAGACAAAAGCCGTGTAAATATAAGGAATACATCTAGGTAGGTTGTAGTTATATTTATAAATACCTTATTACACTAAATTTATAAAAATTACTAATTAGTCATTGCAGATTGTTTATCTGCCCTAGACAATCTATAAAACATAAGCTAAATTAAGTAATTGTAGTTGAAAAATTAGCAATAATATTTCAATTATTTTAATTTTTGTTTAGTCAAAAGAAATGTTATTTTCATAATTTAGTTTTTAATTTAATTTGAAATTAAACAGAAATTTGATTAACATTTTTATTATGCAATATAATGTTTTGAAAAGAGCCATTTAATACACTTGTTAATCCTTTTAACTATAGTTTTCAATATGATAAAACCATTAAATAAATAAATTAGTAGTGAATTAATTAATTTGATTCTATTTAAGCAGAATTCACTTTTTTAGAAATTATTTTAGTAAGTATTAATCCATTTTAAAATAACAGTTATAAAAAAAGATGCAAAAACAAAAATGACATTTTTGTAGATAACATTAATTTGCTTGAAATTGCATTATTCTGTGTACCCATTGATGGTTCCTACTAATGATACATCGATAGTAATATATATATCCGTAGAAAGACAATACCCATTGTAATACTGCTTGACTCTCTTGACAGTTAAGTAACATCACACTATATTATTAGTAATTTTCCCTCGAAATTAAATATAAGTGCAAATACTGTTCCATGTAATATGTCCAACAAAGTGCCAAATAAACCAATGCTCTGGTTACGAACAAAATTAATATTTAATTATTCTCTCCGTTTACGCTGTACGTATCGTTTAAAGCTAGGAGGTGTATTGGTGATTGCCCCTTCGAAATATATATAGCTAGATGTGAATAACAAACCTACTTGATATTCGACCACTCAGCAATATATTAACTAAATTCTAACTTTACCTATTTTATTACTAATCGTATAAATTTATTGATTTTATTTTGGTTTTCCTTCATTCTGTAAACCGGAGAGTTTTATATATAGTTTCCGCAAGACAGAGAATATAGTGCGTGGTCAAATCAAATTGATATGATTTTCATGTTGATTCATAATAAACATTAAAGAGATTCACAGAGAAATTAAATCTTTGAATATAAACACCTGAATAACGTTTTCACTTTAATCTAAATGTTTTAATTTTTTACTGCAAATACGGTATACATTTTGATATTTCTTTGGGTTTTCAATAAAGTAAAAACGTAATATACAAAATTATAGTTTGTTATAGTAAGTACTAAATCACTTTATATATGTTTAGGTTATGATTATTATATGTATCACTAATAATACACATTTAAATAATTAAGGATATAAAGAAAACTCAGTAAATAAAATTTAATATTTTGTAATGTTTTAAAAGTATACCGTATTTTAGAAATAAAGGTAAGTAATAAAATGATTTCTGAAGTACATAATTTAATTTCACTGAACCTTTTCTATTTCTTAACAGGTCTGTACATATTCCATTTTATTTATATCTTTAGAGGAGCGATACTAAGCTTGCACAGTTTGGGGTTGTTGAGATTGTTCTTCCAGTATTCGTTTCAAAACCAAGTGTCCTACTACATACATCCAAAACCTTAGAATCTATCAGCTCAGTGCTCAACTTCATGCAGCCGGGGTACAAGGTTATAAGGGCGTTAGTTTGAAATATATCAGTGTGGGAAAGCAGACCTACTAGGGTCAAAATGCATACAACCGCAACAAAAGAGTACAATACATCTGAATAGAACCAAAGAGTGTAAAAGAAACCTCCCGGATTGAAAGAGTAGAAAATCAAGAGTCTAAATGCATACAAGCTTAACCAAAGAGGGTAACAGCATCTGTTGGGAATCAAAGAGTTCAGCAGCATCTGTCCAGAATCAAGAGTGGAAAAGCAGACGTACGGAAATCAAGGGTCTAATCTATTCATCCAGAACAAAAAATTATAGAACATCATCTGTCCGGAATCAAAGTGTTGATCAACATCCTTTTTGTAATTAATTAGTTGAACAGCATCTGCGCGAAATCAAAGAGTGGTATAGCAACCGTGGAAGAAACCAAGGAACGAAATTCGTACGCCTGTACGAGGGTGAACTTACATTCAAACTCAATGCAATGTTTCAAAAGCAACTGCTTGGAATGTTTGGATCAACTATAATCAGTCCATAATTCAAGGTTAAAACAAATTTATCAGAAATTCAAGGGGAAACAGAACTATAGCACAAGTACTTTATTACTACTAATACTATTGCTTAATTACCTCTTATGATCTTAACGAGGTTACGCAGTTTCTATATATTGATGTGGATATGTTTAAGTAAATTAACATAGCTTTGAAATCACC